>OY856187.1:106348551-106660079 GCA_963693315.1 Diogma glabrata
CTGAACAATTGTTTATTTTATACATCATTGCCATGGTAAATAAAGGTTTGCGAAGATCACAATAATTTTGCATAATAACTGGAGATTTGGCACTTCTTATTAAATTGTTTTGTTATGTTGGAGTATCTTTTTTATAATTAAACTAAGAAACTGCAATTCCAGTTGTAAATGGATATGGGAGTTCACCCACCCTCCCCATATTTGCACAATTAGTGCCTAATACTGCGAATGCATCACTATGCCTGTTTTTTCCAAATTTCTTGAAGTTTTAGGTCAACACTAATCTACATAAGTAAATATTATGTCTGTCTTCCAGACGGCCGTTTGTCACGATAGACGATTGCGTGAAGTACAATGGGGTGATTTCAAAATTTTTTTTAAGAGAGAGAGAGAGAGAGAGAGAGAGAGAGAGAGAGAGAGAGAGAGAGAGAGAGAGAGAGTGAGAGAGAGAGAGAGAGAGAGAGAGAGAGAGAGGAGAGAGAGAGAGAGAGAGAGGAGAGAGAGAGAGAGAGAGAGAGGATAGAGAGAGATGAGAGATGAGAGAGAGAGAGAGAGAGAGAGAGAGAGAAAAAGCTAAAGTAGTTTTTCTCAAAGTATGTAATGTCAATTAGATTAACTAATTAGATTTAGCAGACAGATTGAAGACTAGTACATTTGTAAAACGTTTAAAGTTTTTGGCAACGCTGATTAATTAGTGTCACCCCCAACCAGTTCTCCACACATAGTTATACGAAGGTTCGTTTCCTCGAGGAAGCAATAGTGTCTCACCATCAAGGAATATTCCACAGCTAAAATTTTGGGGAGCTACCGTTGACTGAATACAGTTCATCCGCCACCACCCCTAAGATGTCACCTTGGCTAGTGATATCTCACTGCTATTGCCAGTGGTATGTGATATCTCACGTTAACTCGTATGTCAATAGCAGGAACTGGAGTACGCGGGGTTGTATTATTTTCAAAAATCTTATTTTCCTTTATAATAAAACCGAATCATATTCCAAAGTTTCATTAAAATCCCTTGTGTTTGCGTTACAGATTGATTACTGATATGAATTCAGGGTGGTTTAAAACATAAAATCATTTAAGACGTTTTTATTTGTGGTGATAGTCAACTTATTGTAGAAAAAAATTTGTTGATTCCAATGCATCAGATCCAGACATGAGAAAACACATATTGCATTTTTTGAATTTCAACATAATTTTATGTCATTATAAATGTATGCACAATTTATAAAAAATTCAATTCTTTCTTCACAAATCTTACTTTTAACAAAAAAAATTAAATTGCATAATTGAGAAAAAAGCATTTTCTTAAGAAAAAATTGCAAAGAGCATACAAAATATAATTAGTCAATTTTTATTGTCTGATTCAAAACGTTACTTTTCTGCTGGTAGCATCTGTTTGCGAAAAAAAAATCATGATGGTGTTTGCAGTTTATCTCAATTTTTCTGTCTTAATAAATAAATGAGTCTTTCACTATGTATATTAAAATTTAATTTATATCTATAATAAAAGTAAATATTGCTTTAAATAAATAATTTTTTAAACGAAAAATCTGTTTTAAGAATGGTAATATTATGACAGTTTTATTATGAAAAACACGCCCTGAAAGAAAATGTAATACATACATATGAGTATATGTTTGCGTTGTAAGAAATTTAACCATTATGAGACAATATTTTGGTTTAAAATTGTACATTAGGGTAGAGTCATAAGTGTAGAAAACTATACATAATAAATATGAACAAATTTATTATAACTTAATAAAAATTTTCTTTAATTTTTAATTTATAATTAACTTTTCACTTTTTCTTTTTTTGTTAATTATAGATGAACGAGATGCCATACAAAAGAAAACTTTCACAAAATGGGTTAAACAAACATTTAATAAAGGTAAATTAATCAATGACATATTCAAAAAATATTTTAGTCGTCGTTTAATTATAAATGTAGATTGTTTGGGTGAATGCGCTTATACTTGTACATATATTAATTGTTTATTGTCAGCTGATGCAGTTTTTAAAATGAATGAAATTTTATCTTTATCTTTTACTGTTGCTTAATTAATTTAATTTCGATAGCAATATTATGTTTTGTGAATGATTTATGCTTATTTTATGTTGCCAACCATATTGCATATATAATTAAAAATGACCATTTTTTTTGGAAAACGTACACCCGTAAACAGTTTACTGGTAGTGAAGTAAAGTTTTCCTCTGTTGTTTCGCAAATAATTTTGAGACTGCTTTGGGCTTAGTTGACATGCTATTCAAACACGCCATTCAAACGATGATCTCGATTAATCACCTCGGTCGAGGTTTAATACAAAACCCATATTTGTGAGGCTAACAGACCTACGCATTATACTATTTTGATTTTGTTTTCAAAAAAGTGTTGAATTATTTTTTGATTAGTTTATAACTGACTCAATCTGTTGTTATTATTATAATAATTTTATTTTTGTTTTATATTATTTTTTTATGCTGTTACTTTTATTTTATGTAAATAAAATAGCATAGTATAATTATATGTTTTATAATATTATATTTTTCCCCGTTTGGAAAACCTAACTTTACTTCAAAGGACAGTTAATCTGCAGGAAAATCGTATTTGCTTATTTCTTTCTTTAAAAAAAATAATTAAAAAAATATTCAAGTTATATAACAATAAAGTAGTAAACGGTAATGGTCAACACTTTCTACCAATTAAAGGCAAGATAAAAATTCAGACAATATTGTTAGTGTTCGATTGGAATAGGTAAATTTGTGAATAACCTTTCTCACCTAGTGCCCATAAAATTGGTAAGAAAATTTATCAAGTATGAAGAGTTCTGGACAGTTGAAAATTGACGGTTTTAGTCAAACAAAAATATCAGATCTTCAAATATGTACATATATTGACTAAAATGAAAAGATCACCGTTAAAAATTCTCATTTGCTTTACCAAACGAAACATATCCCATGAGATGTCATTTGTAACATCAAATTACACAATTGAACGTCTTCCTTTAATGGAACAATGACTAGTAAAAACTACGCATAAGTTTAAATCCAACATATTCAAGTAGAATACTGTCTTATTTTGTAATGTACTTGTAGAAAATATCAATCAAAATTTAACATTTTTTTTTAATATTGATTTTAAATAGATCTTAGGCTACCTCTATCCTTTTAGAGTTACAGTTTACAAGTTGTAATATTCATTTGGGAATTATTTAATCAAATATGAATTTATTTTTAGGCATGTTTATCGAAGACGAAATATGTCTCAAACATGTACAATGCGCAGTATTTTGTTACACCTCTTTACATTATGTAAAATATTGTTTCTATATTTGGATTGTATATTATGTATCGTATTGTAAAAAAAAGATGTAATATGTTAATGTTCGGAACTGTTTAGACTATAATAGTTTTCAATTCTACGTTTTGTATTTAGTTTCCAAGTTTGTTTGCAAATGAAAACCTTCAGCGTATCAAATAATGTAATAATTAGCCTCGCATTAAAAATGAATATAAAAAACTATGGTTGGTTATGTACATGTCTTCATCGTTTTTTGTCAATGGTAACTACGGTAATTTAAACAAAAAAGTGAAGTTTGTACTGCTTACGTTAGGCTATGTAAGGATGCCTATTTTCTCACCATACGCAAGTTGTGATGAAACATCTACGAATCTCCTTATATACTACTTGAACAATTTGGAGTTTCGGTAACAGTCACGTCTGTAGTTGCTGGATCAAAATACATTTCTTAAATATGGATTAGCTCAGTACGCTCAGAGTATTTAGAACACTGTTTCTCTCTCTGCCTGATTTTTCAAAGCTGTAAAAGCCAATTTACGTAGAGCAACTCTTACTGGGATAGCTTTTTACTAGTATCCAGTGTTCGTTTAGTGATGTTTTACCAATGATCCAATTTCCCGGCTGTGCAATAATTGATCGTTGGATTGTTCAGAATTAACACTGTATCAGATTTTCATGGTTAACTTGCAGGTGTCTGTTTTTGTTGTTTAAAATCAAATATTTACCCATTCATCCTCTCACAACTCGGAATTGATTTTGAGTCATCTCTAAAAAAATTCACTGCAAAGGAGGATTTTTCCTTTAGGGATAAAGGGCTTTCCGATCCTTTTCTAAAAAGGATCCTAGTCCGAAACCTTTATCGAATTATAAACTAAGTGGAGTCTAATCAATGCTTAGTCAGTTTAGCATTGCCTCGTGAGCGATATTGGGTAGTATTCCTCACCAATCTTAGCTATGCCAGTTTTATTATAAAAAGTAGAAATAGTGTATTAATCAGGGCTGCAAACCGGTTCGCGTTTACACCAGAGCAACTGTTGTTTCCCATCCTTTTGCGGTTCAAAATTTCTAGAAAGACCTTCACAGGTTTGCCCCAATAGCTTTAATCCTCAAAATTTAATTCAGAGACGTTAATTTATAATTTATTATAATTAACACTAAACATGCCTAACTTTGAATTAAAAAATGGCACCGATGTGGAACGTTCGAATTCTACTGCGAAACATGTAAAAAGCAATGGTGTTTTTTTCTGAAAAAATCCAAATATACTTTCGAATTTTAAAACTCATATGATTTTCATTAGTTATTAGTTTCATTAGGTAGTTAGATTAGGAAGTTAGTTTAGTTATTTAAAGTAGAAAAGGATGGATAGGTTGCGCGAGGTGGAACTTGCCCGGGGACTCAGACTCTACGGTCCATAGCGCCGTGTCCGAGCTTGGCCTCATAACAACTATTCCACAAACCTTTCTGTCAGGTCAATGAAATCCAAAACCAACTGTATTGGCGATAGTTTGATGGTGCTGACCTCTTCAGTGTTAGATTAAAAAAACTTAGCTCTGATAACAGAGAAGGCCGAGCATACACCCAAAAAGTGCTAAGAGTCGTCCTCCTCTTCAAGACAACATCCACATAGATGACTTTCTCTAAGTCCCATGGGCAAAAAATGTATGTTCTGTTAGGACACCGAACACAGAGCTGAGAATTTTCTTCAGGCTTAAAAGAAAATTAACATTTTTTTTCTAAATGCTAAAAACATCTTACTTCGTCTGCCTGTTGATGACATAAAGCATTCATCTTAAGATCCGCATCATCCTTTAATAATGACAAGGCAAAATCTTGGGATAACCCTAATTCGCATTCTGGACCTGAAAGTTTTATAACCACTCCCGTCCTTGTAAGTTCATCCCCTTTTGCGTTGCCCGAAATGCCACTATAACCTTGAACCCACCGCAGTATGATGTTAAGTTACGCTATCCTACAGAGATTTTTCCTACATTCATGTAGTTTAGAAGTAGTCTCCGGGTCTACCAATGCTTTACCAGCCTTTTGGCTATTCGAACAGATGCAAATTTGTTTCCCTACGACGCAAGCTAGTTATTACGTATGCGCGCTTTCATTGATAGCATAAACCTTTGCTTGAAGGACTGTACAAAACCGTCCAAGCGAAAATTTATTGCTACTTATTGCTAAATTATTTGATTCCAAGTACCCGCGAGCTCCTGCATTTCCACTCAACAGTGAGCCATCCGTACAGAAATCGGAGATCTCGCTAAAGTTATATATACCTTGGTCATGACGTCACTATGCATATCTATTTCCGGATAATCTATCGCATGTTTTCAGACAAGGTTACCTTCGTGTTCTAAAACAAATCTCCACCCCTCATAGTTAAAAAAAAATTGTGGTAGCAAATTTACAAGATCGCGTGCAATCGGCATTTTTTCGGAGCTTGCCGAACGAAAAAGCGGCCGATTTGAGGAAAATGGCGGAACAAAAGTTTTCAGACTCGTCAATGACAGGCGCCTCACGAAGTATAAAATATGTGGTAATCATCACATGAAATTCCCGTGGACCCCGGGACTCCAAGCTAAATAAAAGTATTTAAAAAGATCGAGATATCGGTCGATAACAGTGTTACGTGTTGTACCACCATCATGTTTTCATTTCAATTTTCGATTACCACTTACTAAGAATATCGTGTTGAAGACACAGGGTTGGTCGAGTATTGTGTTCTACTTAGATCCCCAGTCTCCACGATATTGACCAAACTCACTAAAGTTCAAGAAAGATAAGTTAAATTACTTTCAATCATGTTCTTTAGCCCTAAGGGGTAATCAACTGCACAACTAATAACTCTAAGGGTCTCAGGTCTCAGTATGGAAATAATTTAAAACAGTCATATTATTCTTATTATACCATGATTTGTATAATTTTAAGTAAGCTCCCGATCAAATTAAGAACTAACTGTTCTTTTATAATATGTACTGCTATCACACTCGAGAGCACAACTTTGTTTAAGTTCATCGTTTTACAAAATTAGTAAACAATCAAAACCTTTTTTGCTTCAATTTTCTTTTTGTACAATAATTTACAAAAACAAAATTTCTATTTGTACTCACATGACCTGTGAAATGTCTATGCAAATATGTTTTCTTTTCTTCATTTCTTTATTTATGTAAAGTAATTGCACTTATAGTAATGTGTGACAAAATCTGTTGTTTTCATTCGTAAAAACTAAAATATTTCTTTTATGCCTAACTATAAATAATATTGCAAAACAAATTGCAATAATTTGCGTCTTCGTGAAAGATTATTTACTTATATAATAGAAATAGTTCGTAACATTTATGGAAATGTGTAATTGATTTTCCGGGTTGGCTTTTTCGTATCCATAATAATTCTGTTTATGTACATAAATTTTAATGGTTTGTCAATTTATGTTACGAATTATAATTTTAAATAACGAATGGTGGTTTGTTAGTTTTTCAAATCGACATTTTTAAATAATTTAAATTCTACTGACTACTTTCATTTTAGAACCACTTTATTTTTAACTAAGAACATTTATATAATTCACTACCGTTACAATTATTTTATTTCTAAATTTGATAGTTAATTAAATTACCGAAAAAAAAACTATATCAAACAAAGAAGTTTTGTAAATTTTTTAGTACGTAAAGTTTGAACACTTTTTTTGTGTCAAATGATACAAAAAAACACGATAAAATAAGAAAAAAAATAATCCAACTTTATTGGTATGAATTTAAAAATAAAACTTAAATAATAGTTTTCTCACGCCATAATTTCTTGGAAACTGTAAATGAAATATTTGCTATGTTATGGATAGAAGATTCCTTTCGTTTAGGTTAAATTTAAATGATTTTTTAATATTGGTTGATTGACATAGTTTATGTGTAAAGGAAATGACATATACATTTGTTTCTGCAAATTGAAAGTTTTTGGTTGTAATTTGGTTTTTGATTGACAAAATAAATAAACTTCTACCAAAAATGTCAATAAAAAGACAGAATATGTTTTTATTTTACATTCTAGACTTCTTAATTATTAAATTTCTCGTGGGGGTGTGATGTGCCGGTGTGATGTGATATGACGAAAGGCAGCGTTTTAATAGAATAACGAATTTTGAAAAATAGCTGCACTAACGACAGATAGACATGGACAGTTTAATTCTCTGAAAAAACTCCAATTTTCTTAAAGGTTTGCGGACTGCGGTTGATTACGTTAGCTCAAAGAATTTCATACTCGATCTAAAATTAAGTTTTCTTACTATATCTCTAACCAAAGGTAGAAGTAATACTCATACTTTCTTTACTCCAACTTCTTCAGGCGCAATTTAAAAAAAAAAGAAGACAACTTCTGCTTCTTTTTTAATATTTCCTTTTCTAATTTAAAAGTAATTCTTCATTTCTTCTGCATCTCCGGTAACGAACAAATATTTCTTCGACTATTCCTTCTTTCTTAACATATCATATCCTACGTAAAATTTTTCACTCCATACCAATTGCTCCATGTTTATAAGTCCTATTTTCGTCCCTGTATGGAGTACTGTTGTCAAGTTTGGGGTGCTGCTTCTGTTTCCATCTTGGCCCTCTTGGACTCTGTTCAAAAGCGGGCTATACGAATTGTGGGTGATCGAGCTTTGACATCAAAACTTGATTCCCTACAACATCGTCGCACTGTTGCTGGCCTCGTTGTTTTTTACAAATATCGTCATCAGCAGTGCTCAGATGAAATCAGCGGCATCATGCCTCAAACTTATTCTTACCCCCGTTCCACTCGGCAATCGGCTACCGCAACCAGTGAAACGGTAAAGATCCCACGCTGTCATACTGGCAGATCGCAGAAAAACTTCTTTTTCCCAACTGCATACAAATGGAATAGTTTGTTGGAGTCCATAGTCTCAGGTGGCTTTAATCCGCAGAGGTTTAAAAAATGCATTAATCAACACCTTAGAATGCAAGTTGTTGTGGGACCTAGGTCTGGACCTGGAGGTCTTAAAAGGTATTTATGTGTTGTTGTGACACATATTCTAAACCCTATAACACAACACTTTTTATTTAAAAAAAAAAAATAAACATTATAATTCGTCGTCTTTTCTCCTTCAATTGGTTGTGATTCTATTTCTACATTACTGTTTTCTTGTAACACCTATCAGCTGTAATTTGTTCAATCCAATTCTTCGCACACACAATCGATTTGCCAGACATTCAATCGTTTTGATCTGGCTGAAGTTTTTCAAATTCAAAGATTTAGTTTTGATTTAGATTCAAGATTTAGTTTTTTAATTTGATTTATCATCAAATATTGTCTGAAAATTTTCAAGGTCATTGAATACAATTGTTTCCTCATATTTTTTTCCTTTATTCTATAACTTTGTCCTATTTTCTTAGAATTTGAGTCAATATCTTTCCTGTTCAATATTAGAATTATTGATTCAATATTAATCTTAAAACATTTTGTAAAATTCATCCTACTTATTAAGCGATAAAACGGATCCACTTTTGACGTCACAACTTAAAGAAAAATATTAAACACATTAGTATAATTTGCAACAAGTGATTTTACATATACGTAGTTGATATTCACGACCTATAGTAATAAAAACTTATTCTGTTTTGTTTGCAAGCTATCTGCTCAGAGATACTCAATCATTCTGTATAAACATTAACTAACCCTAAAACTGTGTGTTGCGTGGTTTACTTGCTAGTCCGGGTCCGATTCGCGGTCAGAGCAAAATATTTTTTGCACAATACAACGGGGTTCCCAACGGATAGTCGGCAAATATGGTTGATAAGTTGGAAATGCACTGCAAGTGCTGATCACACATACAAATAATAATCGATCAAAAATTAGTTTTCAATTGAAACCTCTCTTTTAATTGACCTGACCTGGCATTTAAGTGTGTGACAGCTCGTGAGTGTAACAGGGTTAGTACCCACTATACACCCTCCTCACAAGTGAACACTGAACTGTAAATAAATAGAGTTGAAGGACACTTGTGACCTACTGTCCTCTATGAAGCATAAGCTGTAAAAATCTAAGCCAACACTTGATTTCAAATATAGTTATATCACATTAAAATTTCATTCCCTTTACTACCATGGCGCTGTTCTTGAGTTTGTCCTTTTTATAGCTATTTTCGTTTAGAACAGATAATGTTACAGATTAAATCAATTTATCAAGAATTTTGTTATCTCAAACAACCAAACTTTCGATATCTTCGATATCTATACTGACAGAATGGAAAGGGGCATTTGTGTTTATTCATACCAACTCCATATAAATGGAATGAGTTATCGGAATCAATAGCGTCAAATGGTTTTAATGTAAAAAGCTTTAAAAAATACACATTTATTCAATTCTACCCATGAATTCTACACATGACACCCATAGTTTGCGCCAAAAACTTTTTAATTACAATCCGGCTCGATGGACCATCAATAATGTTCTTCATTTAAACTTTTATACTTATTGGATATTAGTATCATTTTGTGCTGGTTGTACACTATTTGTTGATTTAATTAAAAGAATGCGATCGTTCAAGCAGGATTGTGACCTAAAGATCTATTGTGCTTTACTCTGGTTGGCTTTCCAATTGATACTTATAAGAATTAGCTCACTAAATGAAACTTATGTCTTGTAGTAGTAAAAGTTATAGTACTACATTAACAAGTGTATTGTTGCTGTGCCATTAAAGTTCAGGACAGTCGCAGATAATGTAGGTTCCATTGTTTCAACATCTGAGATGCAGAATCAGCAACTTTTAAAACCAGTTAGACATATATTTGTTATAATTGTTTGTAAGACCACGATCAAAGTGTACATAGGCCAGCTAGTCTTCAAAACTCTGAAGTCCCGGGCTTAAATCCCGGTCAGAGCAAAGTGTTTTTATGCTTTTCTTGAAAATCTACAATAATCCAACACACCCCGATCTGAAAAAAATTTGTGGACTACAGCAAACAAGTTTGAGATATATCGAACTTAACAGTCTACATGCCAGTTCATGAAAAATAATGAGCTTTATAACAAAAAAGAGACCATATTCAATAACGGACCAAGTGAATATCTCCAGACTCGATTTCAATGAATTCTGAAGCATGTTCTTATGAACTTTTTATGCTAAAGGGTCGGCTGAACCATTGCTTGTACTCTGCGTAGCCGGATGCCCCATATATGATTGGCACTTTTTTGTTGGCAACATTTTGTTGATTTTATTACCATGCTACGTTGATTTTAGTGGTCATGAGTCTGGCAAGGTTATCAGAGATAATACACTGAAAAACATTAAAGTAATGACAACATAATAAGTTCACCAATGGCCCTTAGACATATAAATTCTTTGTATTTTTGTAAAAATATTTTTGGGCTAGAACTCAAATTTTTTTCCAACATGTTGCTGCAAGTTAAAAAAGCTTTAATTATCTTGCATATAAAATTTATTTCAGATGTGCTGCACAAATGCGTTTGCTACCTGTTTAATAAATGTCTGGAAATGGTTTCAATTTTTGAAATGATTTGCTCTTTAGCAATGTTTGAAAAGAAATTAAAGTATTTCCTATTTGAAAGTAAGACAAAACGTCGTTGTATGTAAATGTAACTTGTTGTAAATTTGAGAGCGCCTTGGCTTTGATTATTGATAGTATAGTTTTGTTTTCATCGTAGTGGAGCGCTCTTTGTCCCTTTGTTCTTTTAAGATTATCTGAGATTTGTGTTATATTTAGTTATGGTCGTTAGTATTACCAGAAAGAGGATAAAAAATCATTGAATAAAATATAACCAATAACCCAAATTAATTTCTTGCCAATCCGATAAAATAAAAGATTTAATTATCTGAAACATATTTATTTTGCATAAATTTAGCCATTAAGTTCAATAATTTTTATTTTATGCATTCAATTTTTTGTGACTTTAAATCAGCACATTCTGTGGTTATGATTATTGCAAAATTTGTATTTATCTTAATTTTTTATTATAATTTTCTTCCTGTCGCATGTTTTTAAACGATTACATATGGAATTACATATTAATGTACAGTAGTATAATAAAATGATCAGATTTCTAAACCAAAATAATCCTAAAATTTATTTTCATGTTGATTTTTTTAAATGAAGCACTGGAAATATGTTAAGGTATTTGTTTATCATATTAAATTTTTCAAATAATATTTTCTTGAATTGATAAATTGGTGGTATGAAATGAAGTAATTGATATATATATATATATTTGATATTTTATGTTAGAAAATTAACTGATTTGTTTATTGATGATTTCCTTCAAAACATAGTCGTACCAATCAACCCTCAGAGGATACATACAAAATATACAAACCGATCGCATCGTTTTATAAGTTTTTGAAAGAAAATCACAAGCAATTAACATAAATCAAAGTAATTATACAATATTTTTTCCGACAACTTGACACTGATGAATAAATTTTTAATTAAAGTCAATTAAACAAAATTTGTTTATGTTTCAATTTGATTAATTAAAATTTTTATACAAACAATTACTAGTATCAAAAACAAATAGATTTTCCTATACTAGTAGAAATCGATTACATGCCACCAATTAAATCAATTATATATTTTATTTGAACGGCAATTAGAGATGGTGGAGGGTCTAATCTCACATTATTTTCAGACCTACACTTTACTACATGTATGTGTTTTCATCAATGGAGTTTCTTGTTGTACTCCCGCTGTAAGTTGGTTATTTTTCTATTGGAATACAAAGAAGTGTGATGATGTGAAGACGTGAAAACGTGAAGTGAAAGTTTGAATAAATTTGTAGAAGCAGTTATAGTGTAAAACAATTATATATGTGGGTGTTTGTTTTTTTTTCATTGTATATTTGTATTATTTTAAGGGTTCTATATTGTAAACTTGTATATGTTATGTGACTGAATACTTTTAAATGCATTTCCGGTACCGGTATACATTTTAATTAAAATAACAAATAAAAACCCTATATATGAAAACAGCTGTGAGAACTTATATATTTAGTTTTTTATTTATCAAATACGCGATCTAATTTTAGAAGCTAATTTTTTTTGTTTTGTTTAGTTGTCATTAAATAAATTTTTATTCTTTATTTAGGCATCAAGGCGTGTCGATGATCTTTTTGAAGATTTACGTGATGGACATAATCTTCTTTCTCTATTGGAAGTACTTTCTGGCGAACATCTTGTAAGTATAATAACATATTTTTAAATATTATTTATGAATGTTTTTATAGAAAATTTCTTAGGCTGTATAAATAATTGTAAACTATATGATGTTTGTTGTAGACTTCAAATTAAACAAAGATTAATGTAAATTGATCGAAACGAGTTTTGTGTATATTGAAACTCATAAAGGAACCGCTTTTTAGAAAATATACGAATAAATCGTGCAAATTTTTAAAAGAAAAATACTTTTATATATGGCAACTGTTTTATGATTTGTTCACACAATTATTCAACTAATAGGGCTTTTGTTTTTTATCATCAGATACAGAAATTTTAAAAACCTTTTTAAATAGATTGGCATGACTGGCAATCGAAACTGGGATCTCAAAATTCAAATTTGGTTGCTTAGTCATTAAGGTGGGAGAAGAACGGAAACAAAATTGAAGCTGAAACTAACCGATCAAATAAAAAACTTGAATCTAAACTGGTACTATTTATTTACTTGCTTAATTCTGTTCTGATTACGATTCGTGTAACTAAGTTCAAAACACACAGATGTACAATCAGTTATAGAATAACGCAACTCATCTGTTTCAACACGGTTGTAGCACTGGTAAGCAACAGATCAGCATCGATTCCACCTATTAAAATTTGAATGAGGTTCATCAATACATTGAAAGTGAGAAACATGACATATTGTTTCTTACCGAATTGTTTAAGCGACAAAACTGATCATAACAAAAATTTGTTGAACTTGTTTTTGAAGTTGACGTAAAGTTGACCGACCCCTTGGCTCATCGTACCATTTGTTATAATCAGTAACAGTAAATCTCACTTCGGCTACTCCAATCAAAGCCAATCTTTGTTGCGTTTGATGTTGTTAACACAATAATTGTTAACACAACAATTAAACTATTATGAGGAACTATCGTGGAAAAATGTTTGTTGTGTTGAGCAGAATTCTAAATAATTAGTTAGCAATTTCGTGTAATGATGGCATTACATTAAAAGTTTTCATAACCAGTGCTGATTTTTCTCCTAGGTTCTGCATCAACCGTGTTTCTTTTATATATTATTGTTTTTGTTATCAGTACAGTGCATACAATTCCCAGTGCTGATTACATCACATTACATACTTCTCATGAAAGAGAAGTGTTAATTAATTTGATCAACGAAGACCACCTGATGCGTATAACGAAATGAAGGGAGTGGAGTCTTATTGAAATTTTGTCGCCTTTCATGGATAGTGCGACAGAAAGATCTCTATTACGATAAACGATAAGGAATTGCATGATGTAGAATCGATAAAACTTCTTGAAGTTTTCATTTAAAGTAACATAAAATGGAAAAATCGGTTTTCATTCTAGCAAAAACTGCAATGCCATGAACGAAGGCTTAAGTGAGCGAACAGAGAAACATAAGCTGTTCCATAAAAAAAGTGAAAAAAATGTGTATTCCAATTTTTATTAAAATTGCATATCCGTATTTATGGAGGTGTTAATTTTTGTAATTTTTTTCACATATTCTAAAAAACATAAAAAATGAAAAAGCAATTGTATATTTAAATTTCGTTATAAATGGGTGACATACACAAACAAAATGGTAGGTCAATGACCTTCATAGCATTATTCATTCTCATGATATTTACAAAAGATGTTTTTCAGTTTTTTGGAAACCCTTAAAAAACAAATTCACCAATTTCAATAGAAAAGGCCTGAACTGTAAGCTACAAGATTGCAACAAATTTCATTTAAATCAATTAATCCGCTCGTGAGAAAGCGTTAGACAAATGTTGATCCTCATACAACGATACACTCACACACACACGCGGTCTACAGACTGACATCATTGAGCATATACTGCAGTTCCTGAACGCGATCTGATGAGGCCGAAATGTTATTGCTAATAGGATATCGATCGAATTTGCAACAAACGAGGTATCGGCTCTGCGTACAGCAACACAAAATGATAATGACCGCGACTATCCAAAAAACAATCATATACAATGGCAAGAAAAATGGGAATCTTCTGCCAACGGATAAAGGACCTCTGTGATGACCTCTGACGTAAAAGTATGGACAACAATCACTTGACGTAAATTATCTCAGGTGATATAGGCTTCCGTGAGTACTATACAAGCGTATTCACGTAACGAATACAAGCTTTCTCTATTTTGAGGCAAACGTCGTCCCAATCAAATCGACACGTCCTAGTCAAATGCGGAAGGTTTGAAAACGCACGAAGACTTATGACGCAGCATGCTGGAGAATCAATCACCCCGGACATAGCGAATGACATCATCACAAGTATGATGAAACGACCGACAGAGACAAGACGAACGAAGAGCAACTATGCTCAACACTGCGCTGCAAAGAGAGTACTATATTCGCGAAATTGATGGTACCGCAGGAATACAATAGGATCACGAACAAGGGAGATGGCATTACCCGGTAAAAATGCGGGGTCATTTGAAATGTCGGGTGTCAAATGAATTAAAAGAAACTTGCCATCTTCACATACGTAAAACAAAAAGACACACAACCGACTGGCTGGCTAAAAATAGTCTGAACAGCTTCAGGAGGTCATGAAATATCTTGAAGATATCATAAAAAAGCCGATTGCGAAAATCAACCCAAATGTAAGATGTCGAAGAAAATTCGGAGACTATTCGGTGGTTTCAACAAGATGAGAAAATTAAAGTCCGAAGTGAAACACATCAATTAAAACTACATTTTCTATATATAGAGGAGGCCGAAACGTGAAAGGAATTTAACTTGCATATGGTACATTGGGATGTACCATATGCAAGTTAAATTCCTTCCAATTCCAAATAGGGTACAGATGATAACATCTTGTGAACCGAAATAAAAATTCATGTTGCAAAGATCTGTTTCATTTTATATATTGATGCGCTGATATAGCAGCCAAAAGGATCGCTGTAATAAATATGGAGAACATTTACCAACAAAGGATGGGGTGGAAAGGGATGCAAGTCATTTTAGAGATTATTTTTATAGGTAATTGATTATAGATGTCCCTATTATTGATGGGAGCAAGCAACCAGTACATTGTTAGTGAAGAACAACAAAAATGCAGCGAACAACAAAGTCTAGGAACAACATTTAACCTCACAAGCAAAGGAAAAGCTAAAAGATCTATAATATGGAACTTGTATGTAAAGTCGAAACATCCATGAAATCGGATGCTGATTAGCATCGACAGCGACGTAGTTCCAAGCTGACGGGAGTCTAGCACGACAAAAAAAATATTACTAAAATGTAGTTAAAAACTAGAATTTGGAACCATGAAGGGGTGACGATGAAGAACGAGCGATCAAAACTCCAAGACATATATGATGGAGACGTTTGTCATAGTTCTTATAACAGGATCATGCCCTGATCAAGTTTGCCATATAAAATTAAATAGGGCAAACCCTAGTAAGGTATTTTGTATCAGCCCCTGATCAAATTGCCCAACTAGGGGTCAAATACGAAAAACCCAATCAGGGTCGGATATATTCAAATAAAAGAGTATTCTAATTAAGGCCCGGAACAGGCCCCCATCAGATTGCCCTAATAAGGCTTTCTGATCACGCCCTGACTGCATTCAGGCTTTCCGCAACTAATTTTTGCTCGGGTAATTAATTACACGGATAAAAATAAAGCTCTGATTGCAGGTCATAAGTTTTGTATAACATAATTATAAATGTTTATTCCCGATAACCACTTTTTATAACATTATTTTAATATTCATGACTTTAAGGCATCAATTTTTATGAATATTTAGTCGTGGAATATAAAACGTTGGCATAAAGTTTTGAAAAAAACAAAACAATGATTACTATTCATAAACAATGAATAACAAAATTATAATTTTTCATGCCTGATAATCAGTTTATATTTAAAAATGTGCATGTAACAGAACTAGGAAGTATGAAATTTTATGAATAGCAAGGTATAAAATATATTCTCACCAAATAATAATTTTTATTTTCTAGTTATTTTATATGTTTTGTAGGCATGGAGTATTCTTTATTAGTGCGAAATTTTAATATTAGTTTTCCGACAGTAAATTTAGTTAAAAAATTAATAAACAAAAATAAATATTTTTTATAATTCACTAAAAAATTTTTGTGTTAGGTGAGTAGTATATATACAAACTTTGTGAAATTTCGATAGATAAATATAAAAATATGTAATATGAACATAAGGTTTAGTACATATATGATTATAATATAACTTACGAGTATGACAAATCATGACTAATGAGGTTTTCGATATCTCGACACTTCATCAAAATTCAAATGGTAGGAATGAAAATGAATAGTTCTCGTAATTTATTTATTACTAAGCGCCATAAATTTATGAATTATAGGCATATTATTTTATTAAAAATAGTTATATTTTGTTCCCTAGTAAGTATATAAAATTTTTACAACAAAGTTATTTCGTTGTTCCTAATTGGTCATACTACGTACCCGATACTCATAAAATTCTATGAATAATATTCATAATAAGCTTCTAATTTTTTGAAGAAGTATACCTTATAAGTATATAATACACCTGGCTTATTCATGGTTGAGAATTAACGTAATTTAAGCATGGAATATAACTTATTAGGCATAAAAAAACCTAGATTTCTATGTAGTTTTTGGTAAATTATGTGTTGTTCCGATTGTTGTGGTTTCCATGTCCATGGTTGAATAGGACATGGAAACCACACCAAACCGCACCAATATCATTTTCTATAATATAATGAAAATTTAATATCGGTAAATATGTCCCCAAATTTGTTGGCCGAGCTACTAATGGTAGGAAGATTCGTATACTTCTAAGTTTCTAAATTTAATAGATTTAATTCTAATTCAAGGAAAACTTAAAAATAATTCCTCAAACCATTGAAATATTACTGATTTTGGAAGTCATTGCCGAATTTTATATTTTTTTAAGAAGAATCATTTACATTAATTAAAAAAAATATGATTCCTTTGACTTGAGGATATAGAGTGATCATTGACCAATAGTCTCGAAAACACCTCGTTCGATTTGAATAAAAATGTGCTCAAATGACACGAGTTATTTCACCTTTTTTTAATAGAATTTGTTGTGTAGTAGGAATCACCATATGTATCACAACAACACATAGAAACCTTTTAAGACCTTCGTCCCACAACAACTTGCGTCTGAGGTGTTGAGTGACGCAAGCTTTTATTTTATTTTTATGGCCATTTTTAAAGAATGGATAACTAAACAATAAATCCTATCACATAATAAAATATGACAAAGGCCAAAGTATGATGAATTTAATAGGTTGTAGGATGATATCATTTTTGTCCAAAATATTTTGCTTTAATTCTATCGCATTTCATATGAAAAACTTTAAAATTCTAATTTGACTTCCACCTAAAGTTGAAGGAATTTTTTACCAAAACTGAAAAAGTGTGAAATCTGTAATCAATTACAAAGTTTTAGATTTGGAATATGTTTGATCTACCGATGATGTTGGATCTAAAACTGTTACATATATTCCATTATATATCATTAACTCTCTTAAATTACATAAAGACTCTAAATATTAAAAAAAATATTCTCACTTTATTTTTATCTTTTCATTTCAGCCAAGAGAGAAAGGAAATATGAGATTTCATATGCTACAAAATGCTCAGACTGCCTTAGATTTTTTGCGATATAAAAAAATAAAATTGGTTAACATAAGAGCAGAAGATATAGTAGATGGAAATCCAAAACTAACACTTGGATTAATTTGGACAATCATATTGCACTTCCAGGTAATTTATATCAATATTTAACCGCAACAGCAAAAAATAATTTCATCTCTTCTTTGGTTTTGTGTAAATGGAAATTAATTTTCTTTAAATTTAATTGGTTTTGCTTTATATAAAAATTACACCATTTGCATAACTTTAAAATAATTCACTAGAATACATTTTTTGCACTGCCTGTCTGTCCCCAGTGGAGGCGACAGGTAAGTTTTATGTAACTATGACGAAATAGAAATTAATATTCAGTTTTTTTTGTCAATATTTCGCATAAATGATAATGTTGTGATGACGAAATGATATCAAAATGTGTGAGTGACATCTGTTAGAATATCGTTAGTTAGTAAAAAAAATTGTTTTAATTAATATATCAATTTTTTACTTTTGAATATAGAATTTTTAAATTAAAATTTATTTGTACAATTGAACGGAAATAAGTTTTTAGATATAAATATAACGCATCAATGATTTTGAATTTTGATGAAAATAATATAAGAGGATTTTTATTAAATTGTATTAATTCGCTTTTTTAAAAGTTTGTATATTTTATTATAATTAGAAATAAGATAACAGTTAGAAATGTAATGATTGAGAACATTTTTATATTGTTAACATTTGATTCGGTTAAAGCAATTCGCAAAAGATGGCGTTCATAATATTAATTTTTTATTCTTTTAATTTATCAGTTTGTTTCATAATCTGCTATAAATATGAATTATATCCATTTAACCTACCTACAAATAAATTTTATTGGAATTAGAAAAAAAATGATATTTGTGGTTGGCGTGTTAATGAACAGAGAAATATATTATTATGCATCCCACTGTTAATGTTCATAAATGGGTAAATCATAAAATACTCCAATTTTGATCAATGATAATATAAATTATTTATGCAAAGGTTAAACTTTGTTTTTGTTGTAAATATTTAAATTATTATTTAGGTTTATTGGATTTAAAAAAGGGTTGAAATAACCTTACATATTGAAATATGTTCAACTTTTTTATATTTGGAATGGTTTTCTAACATGATATTGATACAACACAAAGTTGTGCAGTTTGTTTTGTTATGTTTAATTTAATTTCAAACAACGTTTAAGTGATGAAGTTTCTATTAAGTTCATTTAAATATTTTAACTTCTTAGCACATCTTACATATCTACAAAAAATTTAAGTATGTTACAAAGAAGATTAATCCAAATTGGTAGATAGTTACCATAAAAGAATTCGTTCTTGCTTGGTGACATCAGACTTTTAATTGGTTTTATATTAAAACCGCAGGATTTTATCTTTTAATATCATTTTTGTGTTTATTGGTTTTTTATTTAAGCTTTTTATGCTTTAAACACATTTTTAAAGAGCAAATTTCAGATGATGATTTATATGAGTTCAATTGTTCAAAAAACATATTAGTAATCTGGCCTATTGTTTCAGTTCTGTCGATAAGTTTGTTCCTAGTAATTCACGAACAATCTCTTAAGAATTAATCGATGGTATTACCTATTTTTGTAAAGTAAAAAACGAGTCACACCGCCAGAGTATACTTTAGAGTGTATCAAAAAATGATTTTTAATAAATCAACAAAATTTATTAATTTGTTTCCCTTTTCAGTCTAAAAAGAGGGAAGTGTTAATCACCTGGGGCACTACTGGTTAGCATGTAGTATCAAGTCCGATCATCAAAATATTTGTCTTACTTAGTGGATTATTTACTTAGCTTTTTTCTAAAATTTAAAATTTTTAGGTTAACAAATACCATAGTCTCGAATGACACATCGATCCTATAAGCTATTTCCATGTTCAACAATTGAAAACTTTTTTTGTTGAAAGCCAAAAGACTTTAAGAGTTTGCTTTATTAAATTTTCTATCAGCAAATAGCGTGATCCTAATGTACGACATTTGAGTCTTCTGAAATTCAAATACTTTCCCATTAACTCATATACATTTGCATATTTTGTATAATTCTTCTCTTTGCTACACCAACTCCTGTTTCAGGCATATGAACCTCACTAAAGAACTTTTAGTCGAATTATTAGCCTCTTTGTTACCTGAACTTGTTACTGTGCCTTAGAAAACTCAAGAACCTAGAGGATATTTTACTGTTAAACATGTGCCTCACCCCTTTTATGTTCAATTATTCATTCTTTTGTAATATACAAATTTTTCTTTATTCTTTTGTAATATGAAAGTTTTTCTTTTTTCATTTAGTTTGTAAAGCTCTCATTATTAATTCGAAACTACAAAGCAACAAGCTGTCTAAGTGAGAAAACTGAACCACCAATGAATGGAAATATATTTTGAAGGGCAAGTTCATCTGTTGGTGTAAATGATTGTCCCTTAATTACTAACGATGAAGCCGCTACATACTCAGTTTTTTATGTAATTAAAGCCAAAGTAATGTATACTTACTAGCTCGAAAAAACATCGATTTATAATGATAACGATAAGACTCACTTGACATATTCATTAGTAGAAAATTTATGCAAGAAATTCACCTACAGCACGAAAGTAAAAAAATATTCCATTTAATGGGTGTAAGAATTGGCGCAGCTGTTTACTGACTTTAAATGAAAAATGTTCACGGTCGAGTGAAAGTAGGCTACATTTAATAATAAAAAATATTCAAAGCCGAAGACTTTTTAGTTTTTACTTATTAGCTGCCGTTAAAAAAGTTACAAGAAAACACGAAGAAAAATGACAAAAAGAAAAATATTATAAGGGAAAGGCTATACCTCCTGAAATAAAGCTTTCAACAACTGACCAACGAAAGTATTTCAATTTGTTTCTCTGCTGAGTAACTATTAATATTTTGTAGGATGATATCTGAAGCTACATACAGCATTGTTTCATCTTGATACCACCTTATTATGGTTGGGTCATTTAAAAGATACAATGGTGTTAGATCTGGGTAAGCCCAATCGGTAAATGCAAATCGTGAAACTTCAGTGCCATATAACGATTGTAATCCAGAGTTCAATATTGTTCAATAATAGAAACCTGATGTTCTGCAAAGATATTTTTGACGGAAATTTTGTGTGTTGTTGATTATTTGTTCTAAACTAAACGCATCAAACCTTGGACCTTTGACATAATACTACTCATCTATCATCTAGTATGCCGGTCGTTTTCTTTGTTTGGCGATTGGTCTGGGATGTTTTTTTTTCCATCGAAAAGGTCCGGATATAATTCATTTATTTTTTGTAATCGTCGTTTATGCTAATAAAACGTATTAACAAAATCTTATAATCTGTGCAGGAGGAACGCGATTATATTTTAGTTTAAAAAACTGCGCGTGGCGTTTCTTTTTTTTATGAGTTGGTCTATTAAAATTTAGACGGACGAATAACCTTTGCCTGTTGCTCGTGCTGCTGGCTCATTATCGCCGACTAGGGTGGCTACTAGAGTGTAGTTAGTTAGTGTCTACACAAATTTTGTTTACGATAGCTGGCTGTAACTTCTCCAAATTGTTAAAATTCATTCTTTACCGCTCACATCGATTTATAAACTCGTAGAGCATCTGGGGTGTTCAATCTGCCATTGTGCCGATTCGATAGTTTTTTTCACGTCAACATTAAGTTTTTGTATGTTGCCATAATTGATATTTTTTAACTAATTAGATTTTTAGACGACAAATTTTTTAATCGGTATTTTGCCTTTAATACTTAGTCTGAGATAATTTTTAGTGAGAAAGTTAATTGAGTAAAACATTTCGTTGTTGTTGTTGTTGTTGTTGTAGCGACGATGCGGTGCTACTCCTCCGGCTCCATGTCCAGATTCAGGAACTCTGCTACTGCTCTTGGGCGGTACCACAAATCTTCCTTCGTCAAGTTGGTTGGTTTTCCTGGACAATTAAATAGGTGGTATACATCATGTGGCGTGCCCTCACATATGGGACACTTGTCAACAATGTTGTGGTCAATTCGACTCATATAATTATTTAAGATGCGTGACCAACCGGATCTTAACTGCGCTAGAGAGGATCTGGTGCTGCGCGGTAGTTTGACCTCTTCCACAGCGACCGCCCAAGAGCAGTAGCAGAGCTCCTGAATCTGGACGTGGAGCCGGAAGAGTAGCACCGCATCGTCGCTACAACAACTTTACAACATTTCGTAGCTAGGACCAACAGCAACAGTGCGCTAAAACTACCTTCGATCACCATATTAAAGTTCACGTTACTTTTTGATTCTATCATACAGACGCATAGAGTTGTCTCTGTTTGCTAGTTAAGCTAGTAAGCCTCACAAAAGGTTTCCATGGAGCATAATAGTGGTATATAGGTGTAGGTTGTTAAAATAATTTCTGTGAAATATCAATTACACAGAGAATTCGTAAAATTCGGCTACATGACAAAAGCAATATTTTCTTAACTCTTCTAGTATTATTGTGTAGTTTTGTAAATAATTTTAGTCAATGAAAATTATAATAAACAAATTATACCTAATAAAACCTTGGCGTTTTATTGCAAGTAGGTGTAACTATAATGTTCTGATCAACAATTTTGATTGAAAAATAAATATTTGTGTAGGACTACAATTTCTTAAGTAATAAATAAACAACCGCATACTGATTAGGAAACCCCACATGACCTTCTGTTTAAAAAAAAATAAAAACTTTTATACCATTTAAAGCTAAATGCAAACTTTTTTGTTATGACGGTTGATAATAATATTATGATCAAAATATACAAGATTTTGTTTTTGAAAGTGAAAAATTATTTAAGTGAACTGTTCATGAAAATGTTTTTTGTCGTACCAGATGTTTTGACGTTAAAAAACATAGTAAAATGTTGTAGGATGTGTTTTATAATTTGGAAGTTCCGACTATGAATTTTTTTAATAAAATAAAATTATTTTTGTAATAGGGTTTTGTTTACAATATATGTCACAACACATAAATACCTTGTTTGACATAGGTTCCATAAGAACCTGTACTTCGAGGTGCTTATGAACAGTTTTTTTTAATTTTTATTTGTTTGACTCCCACATAATTGTATACAGATTTCAGATTTCATTGGATAAATAGCTTTATCCGTCATTATTTAGAATAATTGATATCACAATTACCTATGACATTTTAATTGTAGTGCAAATTATTGTTGTTAAAACCAAATAAGTAATTCTCCCACTTAATTATTTATTATTATATTCTTTCAATATTCTTATTCGATTTAGCGTACGTTTCTTCTATTTTTGTTGATAATTTTTTAACCTGCAAAGGTGTACACTACTTTGTGTATATATAACACAAAAAAAATAATATTGCTGTTTTTTTTAATTCGTACAAATACAACGAGCTTAAATACAAACTTTTGAAAAAATACACTGAAAGTTTTTTAACGTGGATTTAAATTTATTCTTTATATACAAACATGGACACTAGAGAACCGTGACGCAATAGAAATAAGTGAATCCAGTGGAATGGAAAAAAAGTTTGAAGTAAAATTTTTTTATTATTGTTGATCAGTTTGGCGGTGTAGTGTGTTTTGAAACGTTGTTTTTTTATTTATTTGTTTTTTGTTCTAATTTATTATTATTTCTAAAGTGCTTATTGTTATTATTCTTAGTGAAAAGGTGATTTAAGAAGTGACATTAAAAAAAGTTTTTATTTTTTTGTAAAATTTCTTTTTGATGTTGGATAATATAATCGTTAACATAAGAATGTGTACATTTATTTACTATCGATTTTATTATTGATAAGACAAAAATCCCAAACTTACTCAACAAATTTAGCTATTCTTCGGTTTCGTTATGGATTAAGAACCAGATAAGAACCGCAAATATAATCTAAAAAATATTAAATTCTCACACGAGTACATTAACTTTAGAATTTATTTTCTCATAATTTTTTTTACAAATTTGCTTTTATTAATAAAAAGTTGTTCGGCATTCTCTGAATTAAAATATGTTTATTCTAACAACAAAAATAAATTACTAAATGTGAAACATTTTTTAACATTATTGAAAGTATTCTTTGAATGAAAAAAAAATTCAAATGAACTTTTAATACATAAAAGTTTTATTGCAAATAAATAAAGAATTACACAAAAAAACCATACTAGTTTTTGTTGTTTGGCAAATTTGTTGAATCAAAGTTTTTTGTTTTTTTTGAAGTAGATAAGTGATGATCTTGCTAATAGTTCATGTTGAGTGCGTTTATACTTCATAAATAAAATTTCAATAACATCTAAAAGTTAGATATTATGTCAACAAACTCAATTGTATAACCAAAGCCATAACTCTCCAAATTCCAAAAAAACAAAAACATAATTACTAGAAATATCTTGTTTAGGAATAGTATATCTACCGTCGTGGAATATCAATTTGTTTCAGTAGGAACTAAAAATTATTATTATTACGTTTTTATGTTATTATCCATACATCAACAAAGAATTTCTTTTCTAAAAGAACTTTAACTCGGAGTAGAATATTAATAAAAAATCTAAAATAAGTAAAAAACTTAAATTATATAAAATTTGGTTCCGTTACTTCCGTTTTGTGTCACCGTCACGTCGTGGTTGTTGATTTATTTTTTTTTTGTGGAAGATATGAAAATAAATTTAAAATCAAATTAAAGTACAACCCAACAAAATGTATAAAATTGATGATGAATTTCGTCCAAATGGTAGAGTTTTTATGAAAGCTACACGTGAAAATAATGGACCAATGATACCAACACGAAATTCAAGTTTGAAAATAATTCAAAAAGGTGCACCCATTACAACGAATTTAGATGATCGAAATATTCAATACCAACATCAAGTAACTCATGAAAAAACGATTGAAGCATTAATTACGGAATATCCTCCAGTATCAACAAATCAAATGAGCAGTAAAATGATTGAATTTGGCGATTCAAACGCTTTGGCATTACCCAGTAATCATATCGAAAACGAAAATATAAAATCGATGCAATCAGTTGTTACTAATAAAAGATTATCAACAGATATACTTGGTAGTAGTGTAGAAACTATAAAAACTTCACAAAAAGCGCCAGATGGTAACCGTCGTATAACGACACATATTGTTAGAAAAGTTACAACTTTAAGTCGTGCAGAAGAACGTGCGGATCCTCAAAATTTAATACATACTGCAAAAGATGTTCGAACTACAGAAATTGGATATGAATCGACTCATAATATTGAGCCAAAAAGGGTTAAGGTAGATTTTGTTCATTTTTTCTGTACTCTAATGTGCATATTAATTAAATTACGTTCAAACATGAAAAAGGATGATCTCATATTATGTTTTATTTAGTAAAACTTAATGTTTTATAGAATATATTTTGTTGCGTAAAATAAATAAATGTTTATAATGTGTGAAACATTAATTCTTTATTTAAAACCACATTTCGTTTACATCGCTTATCGGCCATATACAAATCTAGGATCAGTTTTTGAAGAAGATGTTTTTAAAAAGTTGTATTCAATTTAAAAGTGGTCCGGTTTAAAATTCCAATCCGTTAAGGGGCAATTCCTTTGTTAATTTTACTAAAAAATATGGAGGGGCAGAAATCTGAGCTCTGAGATATCAAGACTTCGGTTAAGGTTAAGGATTTTGATTAGTTTTCGGCAAAAAACTTTTATGAGGACATGGTTTTTAGTTTTGGGAAGCGATGTATATCAAACATAACTTTTTGTTAAAGTACATGTATTTTTTATCTCTGTTTTGATATGTATTACAAAACTAACACATCATCAACATCAATACGTTGTCGGAAAATTATAACAGATCATAAATTAACATAATTCAGTGAAAAGATTATACAATCAGCAAACTACTCAAAAACCTCTCCATTTAGCATTTTGAGAAAATATTTCAAAATCACAAATTCATATTTCTTTCAAAATGCCAAAAATATTGTAAAAATTAAATAAAATCAAAAATTCAAACTTTTTTCAAACAAAATTCTAAAAATATTGCAAAAATTATTACAAAATCAAAGATTAAAACTTTTCTCAAAAATTCTAAAAATATTGCATAAATCATAACAAAATCAAAAATTGTATCTTTTTTCAAAATTATAAAAATTATAATAAAATCAAAAATTTAAAATTTTTCAAAATTCTAAAAATATTCCAAAAATTCTTACAAAATCAAAAATTGAAACTTTTTTCAAAATTCTAAAAATATATATAAAATTCAAAAATTCTATTTGTTGTTTCAAAATTCTAAAAATATTCCAAAAATTAGAACAAAATCAAATATTTAAACTTTTCCTAAATTCTAATAATATTCAAAAATTCTTAAAAATTCAAAAATTCAAACTTTTTCCAAAATTCTAAAAATATTGCAAAAATTATAACAATATCAAAAATTGAAAATTTTTCCAAAATTATAAAAATTAATAAAATCAAAACTTAAAAGTTTTTCAAAATTCTAAAAATATTCCAAAAATTCTTACAAAATCAAAAATTGAAACTTTTTCAAAATTCCAAAAATATTTCAAAAACTATAACAAATTCATAAATTTCCATGTTCCATTTCCATGACAATATTATATTTACGTAAGCAAACAGCTAAATTTTTTTTTCAAAAAATTATCTAAAAAAATAAATGAAATCATATTTTTGACACACTTGACAATAGTTTTTTGACAAACTTATAATGCAATAAAATTCTCAATAATAATAATTTCATGTTCATTAAACATTTCATTTCATACAAATAACTAATTTTATTTTTTTCTAATAAAATAAATGAAAATCATTCTTTTGACACACTTGACATTATTTTTTTGACTAACTTATAATTCTCAATAATAATAATAAAATTTCATGTCAAACAAATAATTAATTTTATTTTTCCAAAAAATTGGGTAAAAAAGAAGTCAAAATCTATCTTTTGACACACTTGACAACATTTTTTTGACAAACTTATAATGCCATAATTCTCAATAGTAATAATAAAATTTCATGTCATACAAATAATTAATTGTATATTTTATTTCCCAAAAATTGGATAAAAGAATAAATAATAATCTTTCTTTTGACACACTTGACAACATTTTTTTTTTGACAAACTAATAATGCCATAATTCTCAATAATAATAATAAAATTTCATGTCAAACAAATAATTAATTTTATTTTTTTACAAAAAATTGGGTTAAAAAATAAATAAAAATCTATCTTTTGACACACTTGACAACATTTTTTTGACAAACTTATAATGCCATAATTCTCAATAATAATAATAAAATTTCATGTCATACAAATAATTAATTTTATTTATTTCCAAAAAATTAGGTAAAGAAATAAAAAAAAATCTTTCTTTTGACACACTTGACAACATTTTTTGACAAACTCATAATGCCACAATTCTCTATAATAATAATAAAATTTCATGTCATACAAATAATTAATTTTATTTTTTTACAAAAAATTGGGCAAAAAAATAAATAAAAATCTTTCTTTTGACACACTTGACAACATATTTTTGACAAACTTATAATGTAATAAACTTGATTTTGGTCTCAAATACCAATCCCATCAAGATTTCTCCAAATTCAATGTTCCTACTCGTAATCACTTAAAATGAAAGTTTTTTAAGCAAAAGATATACAAATTTCCTTGTTTTGACACACTTGACGATATTTTTGACACACTTCCGGTACAGTTATCGACCACATCGTCCTTTCGGCTCTTTCCATTGAGTAAACCTATTTTAGAAAAAAAAATTTTGAAATCCAGCGGTTTTCTAGATTTGGTAGGTTGTGACGGCCGGTCAGCCGGCTGGCAGACAGACATACATTTTTTTTGCTTTTTTAGAATCAGTATAGGTCCTAAAACGTCGAGAAATTCCAAAAAAGTGGGGAAAGAATCTCACTTTTGGCTCATAAATGCAATACTTAGGTCTTTCAGACCGAAGTAATTTCTAGATCTAGAACTGAAAATTAGTAGTTAATTGTTTATTTATTTAGAGCACTAGATATCATTAATATATTATAATTGTTATTGTTTAGTTAAAACACACTTTTTCGATATCTATATGTTTATTACAACCGATCGATTTCGAAAGCTAAGCTTTCATTTTCAAGGATCGTTCTAAACTGAAAATGGAAGGAAATAAATAAACGGAAAATGAAAGCTTAGCTTCCGAAATCGATCGGTTGTAATAAACATATAGATATAAAAAAAGTGTGTTTTAACTAAACAATAACAATTATAATATGAAAATTAGTACTTTTTCGGCATCCTTTTTATTTAGTTTTATAACAATGTTTGCATAATTGAAAAAAAGAAATTCATGCAAATTATTTTTATTTCTGAAAGCTTCCTTTAAATCATCAAATTTAAACAAAAATTAAGTATGTCACTATTTGAAAGAAAATAGGAAACCGCAAACGTTATCTTTAAATTGTTGGATAATCGTATCTTGTCTTTAAGGGATCCCTTTTCAAGGTCCTTATTAATGCTGATCCCTGTTGGATAGTCTCAATCGATTCACAGTGTTTTTCGTAATTTTTATTGCTGAATTTGTCTTTGGAATAGAAATTATAGCTTAACTATACAGAACCCAATCCACATTATCATGAGCTTTCAACCCTGTTTACGAATACCTTAGTTTGTCTAGGTTTTCCTCCATCGCTGTGTGCACCAAGGTTTGAGAGCCTGGTTTCAGAGCACACACTTTCAAAACGGAATAACATGCATGAATAACTTAATAACTTGCCCTTGAGCCGGTTTACACCTGTTTTATAGCTTGAAAATGCTTGGATTCATTCGCTTCTTACATTCGCTCGGTTTTTGAGAAACTCGAAACCGCCTTATATGCACTCAATCTGTCTGTCATGGATTTCGTTAGACGCATTTCATCATTGGTAATTGGATCATTGCCTTTACCAAAAAAGCAATATATTTATGATAGAATATAGCTTTTTCCATATTCCACACTTCAGCTTCTGATGTTTATGGTTTTCTGCCGTTGTGAGGTTACAAAAGTATACTATCGATGTATTTATTATTTTTTACTTTGTATTAGTCAAGCATTCTAAAAAATTCAGATTTTTACAATTTGGATTGGTGCTTTCCAACATCATGTGAACGGGCGTTACCACTAACTATGGCATCCAAATTTTAATGTTTGATATAGAAGACTACGCGCACCAATTTTGACGTTTCTTGAGAACTGATGTAGTCGTTCGGAAAACATACAGACACAATAAGTATACTTTTTCTTCACAGTTTCTTCACAACTGAGCACCCAACGGTTAAGTTACCTTAGCATAGCTCAGGCTGACGATGTATTTCAAAGTGTGATTTTTTGCACGTTTTTGTTTTTTGACCTTTACTCAGAATGTTCCACCCTTTTAAAGAAAGAATGAATACAATTTGTTTATCTCGTAATTAGGTAATGTAATGTTAACTTTTTAGACAATGTAAATTCGACAGTGTGATAGGATGTAGTTCGCCCTAAAAATTATATTGTTGGTTTAAAACGTGTAAGGATAAGATGAATGGGTACGATTTCCCATGACGAAGGGTGTGCTCACATATAAAAAAAAATATAAATATTAAACACATTAAATTTACAAACTCAGTAGATTAGTGTCTGTTGGTGTAAACCTACTTGATATGGTTTGTCCACTATTATGTATGAAATAAATTTATTTTCTAGATGACACTTAAAGATTATATGTCAATAAAAATTAACATTTATTTTACAGAAATGGATATTCGCCATTTACTAATTTTAAAATATTATTGTCTTTTATGGAGATTTATCTTAATCGAGATTATATTACCAAAATATGCGTTAAAATATTATAATAGTTTTTTTCAAAAAAGTTAAAATTTATAAAAATATGTTAACAAATACAGAATTGTCGAGTTTATTTGGTAAATATGGTTTTTTATTGAGACAAATTTAAACTCATAATGTATTTTATGCTTTTTGTGTAGGAATTTGTTTAACATAAAAGCCAGGGATGCAAATAACGTCGATCGCGCTTTTAATTGATTTAACAAAAAGTCGATAATAATAACTCGTACCTCTGAACTAGACGTTTGGTACTTATGATTTAAATTTAAAACTTAAAACCAAGTTCTCATGTTTGAAGAATATTTTTGGTTGGATAGGTTAGGTATTGTGAGGTATAATTAATGGGTGCTGTTTTTTTTCAGTTATTTTTTACATGTTTTTATCCGATGTTTTGATTTTTGTTTGTTTCTCGGTTTCCAAAAACGTTTCCTAACCTGGTTCGAAAACAAAAAAAGTAGTTGAGTTTTTTCGGTGAAACAGGAAAAACAGATAAAAGGTATTGTTTCTATTTCGCGATAAACCACGACGGGGAGAAATTCTCACTATTCTTGAATTTTCATATGGGTCTGAAGAGAGTTTTTGTAAACTACATATATTGAACTTAATCTGGTCAGCTGGGTTAACAATATGGAAGTGGTCAAATGTGATCAACTGGAATTTGGAAGGGATAACGGTGTCTTTGTCTAAATGTCTTAGTTTTGATTGCTGATTTCGATTTTTTGTTACGAAAATATTGTGAAATCGAATACATAATTTTATTCCGGGAGGATTTATAATTTTGTTAGTAAAAGTTTAAGTAACAACATTATCTTTGAACACTAGCGTCCTTAAATTTACAATTATTTAGTTTTTTAATACGAAGTGTTATGTAATAGGAATTACAATATGTGTCACTACAACACATATATACCTTTTAAGACCCAGATCCCATAACAACATTCGTTCTGAGGTATAGATGGACGATTTCTTTAAACCGTGGATTGAAGGCACTTTAGACTGTCGATTCGAGCAAAGTATACCATTTGTATGCTGTATGGACGAAGCAGCCCCTTTTCGTTCTGCTATTATGACAGTGAGTGATCTCGGCAGTTTGACTGTTTGCACAACTGATGGATGAGTAAAACTATGAAAAGAATAAGTTAGAGGCATTGTGGATCTGATTTCATCCGAGCACTGCTAGTAACAAAATTTATAAAAAAACAACGAGATAAGCAACAGTGTAACGGTGGTGTAGAGAATCAACATTTGATGTTACAGTTCCCCGAACTTGACAGTGGAATAATTGATACAGCCTGAAATATTCATTCTGTTTTCTTGACACACTCTTTGCTATCGTCATTATATACCACCCTGCAATGGTTATTTATCACTAAAAGAATTTTAATCTTATCTGCGTTCGATTTGAATAGTTTTCCAACAAAATAACGATTCTTAACACACTTCGAAATTTTGTAAATTGTGTGTACTTGTACTATCTAGATAATTGTAGTCAGCATAGGTTCTAGATCTAAATCCCACCAAATCGAATCATCGCTAACCGTATGTAGTGTTTTTTTGTTTTCTTGTTAACCTTAAATTAACAATAGCATTTACAGATTTAATCGTGAATGTCTGAAACTTTTCTTGTGATATTTCTGCTTTTTAAAATTTGCAGAAGAAACCAAATCACTATATTCCAGGTTGTCGTTGTACTTATATTCTTACTTCATTTTGGTAAGCTTAGTTATTGCCCGAAAAGAGTTGTTTATGATTCACTTTGAATTGATTTTATTATTGACTGCGAGAAAATAACACCAAATATCTTAAGACTGATCTCTCATCACAGCAACAGCTGTCGAGTATTACTTAAAAAGGTATAATTACTAAGTATTTCTCTCATTGTTGTGCGAAACTGATGTAGCCTAAGGCTATATTTTAATTATTTTACTAATCGTGTCTGTCAGTTAATAATAATTTAATAAACATTGTTTATTTTGTCTCAAATTCGCCTAAAATTATTTGTATCAACGAAAATATTTTGAAATGTACAAAAAAGGAATTTGTGTCATTGAAAATAGTTTATAAATTACGTAATTTTATTTAGCATATTTTGTTTTGAGTAAAATACTGCAAATTTATCGCGTCTCTTTCAACTCAAGTTAAAAGGTTAAGCTATTACATAATCTGAAATATTTTTACTCTGCATCACAACATTATCATTTACTTATTGCTTATTGTTCATTTACATTTCCATACAGTCACTGTTAAATATAAACTAAAAGATCTAAAACACAATAGAACTTTTATTTATTTTAATAATTTTTATGTTTAATTTTGTTTATCTAGATTTCTGATATTGTGGTAGGACAAGAAGATAATTTAACAGCACGTGAAGCATTGTTACGATGGGCAAGACGTTCAACGGCAAAATATCCAGGAGTAAGGGTTAATGATTTTACTGGATCCTGGAGAGATGGATTAGCCTTCTCAGCTCTTATTCACAGAAATCGACCTGATCTCATCGACTGGCGAGATGCAAGGTAAGAAATTCCGATCGCTTTTATCTAAAAATTTTTAATAATCAAATTTCTCTTTAAAGATCACGTCGACCAAGAGATCGTTTAGAAACAGCTTTCCATGTTGTCGAAAAAGAATATGGCGTTACAAAACTTCTTGATCCTGAAGGTAAACCTATTTTTTACCCCGATAAATAAACTTTGTTTTTACTATATGTCACATGGCATTTTTAATGCTTCGTTGCTTCGAATAAACAATAGTCTTTATTGTTCTATTTTATATCGGTATTACTTGAATAAATCGATAAGATGACACATAAGTAACAATAAGAAAAAAGATGTTATGTAACAGTAAAACTAACACCTTTTGTTTATTTAAATGCTTAATGATACGGAAACCAATATTTTATCTTATATGTAACACAAATAGGTGGAGCTTTTTTATAATTCAATTAACTCTTTTGTTTGTAAATAAAAGAATTTATTAACATTTTGTTTTGTTTAATTCAAGATGTCGACACAAACGAACCAGATGAAAAATCTCTGATCACGTACATAAGTTCATTGTACGATGCATTCCCAGAGCCACCTTCAATTCATCCCCTATTTGATATTGAATCTCAAAGACGTGTTCATGATTACAGAGAATTAGCCCAACAATTTTTATATTGGTGCAAAGAAAAGACAACAATATTCCAAGTAAAAACAAAAGTAAATATTATCGTTTTGAGCTCATTTAATAAATTTTATTGTTATAGGAAAGAGTATTCCCATCTAATTTAATTGAATTAAAACGTTTATTATCTGATTTAAACCGATTTCGAAACGATGAAATACCTCCGAAACAACGAGATAAACACCAATTACATCGAACATATACCGAACTTGAAAAATATTTCGAAGCTATTGGCGAAATTGATGTTGAACCTGAATTAAGGCCTGAAGTGTTAGAAAAAGCATGGAAACGTTTGTTAGCTGCCTTAGAAGATCGTGATATAATTTTACAACAAGAAGTCCAACGTCTAGAACGTCTACAACGGTTAGCCGATAAAGTACAACGTGAAATTAAAGTAACCGATAAACGTCTAACTGAAATTGAAATAAAAATTTCTGAAGAAAGTCGTCATATTGAAAGATTGCATCCCGTTGATGCTAAAAATATTGTAGAAAGTATTGAAACAGAAATTAGACATTTAGAACATCCGTTACAAGAAATGAACCAAGATTGTGGAGTTTTAAAAGATGGAAAATATCCACAAGCATCTGATTTACATAAAAAGTAAGAATACAAATTATAAAATAGTTTTGGTTAAGATAAAATAATTTTATTTTCAGAGTTGCCAAACTTCATCAAAGATGGTCACAGCTACGAACAACATTCCATACAAATTTAGTACAAAAACTCGCTGGTTTAAGGTATCCAGTGCATGAAACAACAGTTACAAAAGCAACACGTACAGTTCTCGAAACCCGTCAAGTAGATACCAATCCATATTTTCGTGATTTACAAGAATATACAGAGTGGTGTCAAAATAAATTAAAACAATTAAACACAGCAGATTATGGTTCCGATTTACAATCAGTTAAAGCTGAATTGGAACGTCATCAGCAAGAACATCGTGTTATTGATCAATTCCATGCCAAAATTATCCATGCCGAGCGACAACAAGTTAATTTCAGTGGTGATGAATTAAATTTGTATCAACAACGATTAAGTCAATTACAAAAATTATACGCTGAACTTTTAAGTACATCAACAAAAAGATTATCTGATTTAGATACGTTACAAGATTTCTTAACAACGGCAACAGCGGAATTATCATGGTTGAATGAAAAGGAACAGATTGAGATTACAAGAGATTGGGCTGATAAAAATTTAGATTTAGCACAAATTCATCGATATTATGAGGTATGATTTCTTTGCTTTTATTATTTTTTTATTAATATAAGTATCAATCCAATTTCAAATTGAGACTAAACAATTTAAAGCTTTTGTGTTATTGCTGTAAAAGCTTTGAGTTCAAACATTTTCAAAATTTATATAAAAATATGGTGGCGATTCAGATTTTTTTTTTTTCAAATCTTTGTTTGTATACAAAAGACTCCGTGGATGCCAAAACAGATGAAAAGATGGTACTTTTTTGTAACATTTCTAATAAAAGAATCAATTCATGTTTGAAACAAAACCCACAAATGGTGAAGTATTGAAATCACTATGGCAAATATGATAGTTGACCTACCTCCAATTTTTACATTTTGGACATTCCCAATCTAAAACTGCAAGGAATATTCGCCTGTTGGTATGCCTTTGTATACTTACACTTAAACTTCATTTTTTAATGATTTAACTCAAACACTTCCAGTTAAATTTGGTTATTTTTCTCTCCTGACTGTGTTTTTAGAATTGGGTTTTTAAACTCTTCCTAGTACTCCCTGAGCCCACGCCGATTTCATGTGATGATTACCACATATTTTATACTTTGTGAGGCGCCTGTGCTTGACGAGTCCGAAAACTTTTGTTCTGCCATTTTTCTCGATTCGGCCGCTTTTTCGTTCGGCAAGCTCCAAAAAATGCCGATTGCCCGGGAACTTGTAACTATGGGGGTTGCAAATTTGTTTTAGAACACGAAAGTAACTTTGTCCGACAAAAATTTCTCCGCAATTGTCTAGTCCGACAACCCCAACATACCAAAATGTCAGTTGACGGACTCGACAATAGCAGACACATTTTGGTCGGACAAGTTTACTCTCGTGCTCTAAAACAAATTTCCAACCCCCACAGTTAAAAAAAAACATGTGGTAGCAAATTCACAAAATCGCAGGCAATCGGCATTTTTCGGAGCGATTTTGCCGAACGAATAAGCGGCCGATTTGAGGAAAATGCCAGAACAAAAGTTTTCGGACTCGTCAAGGACAGGCGCCTTACGAAGTATAAAATATATGGTAATCAACACATGAAGTCGGCGTAAGCCCTGGGACTATAAGGAACAAATTTACCACTTTTTGAGAAAAACAATTTATATTTCTTCAATGAAAAGTAAAAGTTTAGCTTCTTATAACCTCGTTTTTGGGCAAATAGCTGTATAACGTCATTTTTATGCTTTTTTTACGGCGACAGAAAAAGTAACTCATATTTTTACGGCGGCAAAAAAAGTGTCGCCCTTTATTTCCATATTTTTACGGCGACAGCAAAGTAACATAACGAATAATTACGAATAATTTCTTTGTTATTTTTTCAAACAAATTGTATAACTATGACAACAAAAAATAACAAATATTTTGATTGGATTCTGAAATTTTGAATTGAAAGGTTGCTTTGATAAACAATTTTATTTTTACAAATTTAAATGTGTTTTGTCCGTACGACAACACTATGAGTTATGACGATTATAAATAAATCATATTTATAAAAATTTTGATGTATTAATTTCATATTTAATATGAAAAACAATTTCGGAGTGACGTGAATTATCCATTTTAATATATGATTTTTTGTAGTTACATGACACCAAAAATAATTCACTTTAAAAATAAAAAAATAAAACAAAATTGATTTGATTTTTGATTTTAAAATTTTTATCTAATTTTTTATTCTACTACGCGTTTCAATCTGATGCAGATCATCGACAAGGTAATATTTTGTAACTGAGTTACAAAATTTTACCTGATAAAAATTAAAAATCAAAAATCAAATCAATTTTGTTTTATTTTTAAAGTGAATCATTTTTGGTGTTATTGTAACTACAAAAAATCATATATTAATTTCATATTTATAAAAAATTTTGTTTGGTTTGCCGAAAAAATAGTGTATTTAAGTCGGAGCTAAAGTGACTTTTTGTGTAGCACATTAGCACTTTAGTTCCTAATTAAATAATATACAATTTTTGTTATGACTTTATAGAGAGTTGTATGGATGTGGAAATTCAAATTTGTACTAAAGATACGTCTACAACTCTTTTAGAATTTTGGACATACATTGGCGAGAAAAATACTTTGGAGTGATAAAATAGGGTTCAACAAGTGCCAACTATAGATTAAGGCCAGCATATTATCTGTGGCGATCCACAAACCTAAATAACACTTATGCTAACACACAAAATGATTTGATAAATCGGTCCAGTAAAAAAATGTGAGATTACCATTTTTATGGCAATCGCTCGGGTCGAATCAACAAACAAGCTGCAAATATCAACATCGAAAGTAAAAGATTCACATACAAGAATAGACGTGATTTTCAATATATCGAGAGCGTGTATCGAAAATTATTATATTGCACGCGAGTACAGTTAAAACAGTCGGTTAGTTGACGAGCAGCAAGAGAAATGTCGATTCTGCATATGTCGGTCCATACCACTCAGGACTGCTAAACCAGTAAAATGTTAATCCCATGTGCAAAGAAAACCAGTTACTATAAAGCCAAAAAGTAAAAAGAATTCATTTATTCATAATCGCTTGATTGACAGTACTCTGCAATCGGCAGTTGTATTAAAGCTTCGAGGCATTATGAATGAAGTCATTTTAGGGATGAAACTGAAGGGTTCGCCATCGATTTTGGACATTCTTAAATTCAATAATACGAAAGAGCCACTACTGTTAAATACAGCAGACAACGAAATTATTGCAAAAAAAGATCAAAAGGCAGGTTAAGTCAAGTAATGTCAGAAAAAAAGAAAAAAGGCGACTATAACTTTTGTAAAGGAGATTCATTCTACGGTAGAGTATATTTCGAAAATAACAGAATTGGGTGCAATTTATCGACATTTAAACAATCTTAAAATCATAAGATTCTGTAAAATGTTGGAAGCAAATACAACCACATTTTCTGATTTGGAAAATGGATTAACAAATTTAATTTAAAATTTCTAAGTCATAACATAAATTGATTAGTCGCAACTTGAAATTGTAATGGAGTTGATTTAATATTAAAATTTCTGTTAATTTTTTAAGCATTCGTATGGAAATGGAGACGAAGTGAGAATAAATTAAAAATATTTGTTGTTTTATGTTAACAATAGTTATCGGTTAGAAGTTGCAATTGCCCAATTCTACCAGCTTTCGAAACCAAGCTAAACATTTTTTGAGATAACGCTTTTGCAAATTCAAACCGTCACAAATATTATATTTTGCTCTAAATATGAATTCTTATTGTTTTTTTTTTAGAATTTGATGTCAGAATTAGAAAAACGTGAACTTCATTTCGCAACAATTCTCGATCGTGGTGAAGCGTTGATTGTACAATCTCATCCTGCCATTAAATGTATTGAAGCTCATTTACAAGCATTACAGTCACAATGGTCATGGCTTTTACAATTAACATTATGTCTCGAAGTACATTTGAAACATGCTACAGAATATCATTCGTTTTATACTGAAATCAAAGAAGCTGAAACATGGCTGATAAAACGTGATGAGTTATTAAATACGAAATTTTCTCAATCTGAATTTACATTGGATAAAGGCGAGAGTTTATTATTGGGAATGCAAGAAATGAGAGAAGAGCTGAATACTTTTGGTGATAATGTTGAAGTGTTACAAGCAAAATCAAAAACAATTATTCCTTTGAAACAAAGAAAACAGCCCGTTACACGACAACTTCAAATCCAATCAATTTGTGCGTATAAACAAGGAGCAGTTACACTTGAAAAAAGTGATACATGTATGTTACTTGATACATCCGGTCGTGTTAAATGGAGAATACGTACATCAAAAGGACAAGAAGGACAAATACCTGGTGCATGTTTATTAATTCCACCGCCTGATAATGAAGCGATTGAAGCAGCTGATCGTCTTAAACGTTTGTTTGATCGATCGATTGCATTGTGGCAAAAGAAACAACACCGATTAAGACAAAATATGATTTTTGCAACAATAAAAGTTGTCAAAGGTTGGGATTTCGATGAATTTTTGAGAATGGGAGCTGAACAACGAACAGCTATACGACAAGCACTAAACGATGATGCTGATCGTTTAATTGCTGAAGGTGATCCAGCTGATCCACAGTTAAGACGGTTGAAACGTGAGATGGATGAAGTTAATCGATTATTTGATGATTTTGAAAAAAGAGCAAGAGCTGAAGGTGAGTTTTATTAGTTTAAATTAAATTAAATTATTTTTTATTGTTAAGTTCTATATATAGAATTTTTGGGGTTATTCTGATAGTATTGTAGGTCGAAAATTATTAAACTTTTTGCTATAACACCAAACTATTTAACATTTGAGATCATTTTACCATTTAAGTGAGTCAAATAATAGTTTATTTTATTGGATAATTGATGTTTGCATTTTATGATTTTAGAGGTTAAAAGTTTAATTATTTTTATTGTGCCATTTTTGTTTTTTGTTGTTTTATTTTTATAATAAACCCAAGAATCCATTTTCTTAATTTAGTCTTAAATTCGACACAGAAAAGTTAACTCCCCAATCTTAAAAAAATAATCAATAAAAAACATGAAGAAAATAACCAAAAGATTTCGTTCCTTTCGTGGTTTGTGCTTCTTCATCAAATAAAAATAATAAAATATTTAATTTTTGTTTTCTTTTTATTTATAGAGGAAAGTAAGCAAGCAAGTCGTATCTTTACCGAACAATGTATTTCGTTGAAAAATCGATTGGAAGAGTTGGCGAGAGAATTGGATCATATAATTTTGGCACCAATGCCACGTGATATTGATTCATTAGATCATGCAGTACAAACTCATGAAGATTTCCGTCGTCGTTTACAATTAGTTGATCCAGATTTAAAACATTTACAAGAAACATTCCGTACAATTGCCTTAAAAACACCTGCGTTAAAGAAGAGTTTAGATAACATGTTAGAATTGTGGAAAGAATTAAACACTCAAAGTAATTTACATGGAGATCGTTTGAAATTATTAGAAGGAGCATTATCAGGATTAGAAGAAAATGAACAAGTTATCTCTGATCTTGAAGGTGCATTATCAAAACATATAGAAATGCCATCAACACCAGAGGGGTTACATGAAATTTATAAACAATTTGCATCAATGCAAGAAATAATTTCATCGCAACAACCCCATATGGATAAAATGAATGATTCGGCTGATCAATTAGGGCGTATGGGTGTTCCAACAAAAGTTTTGGGTGATTTAAAACGTCTTCATGCAAATGTTGAACGACTAAATAAACGATGGAATAATATTTGTGCACAACTTGCTGATAGGTAAGCTTGGTTGATCCTAAAATTCAAAATCTAGAAAAAAAGGAAAATAAAACAATTGCTTTTATTTTTGTAGGTTACATAGTTGTGAAGCTGCAATAGGTCTTATGAAAAATCTTCAAACGAGCATGCCAATCGAAGAGACATGGGTTGATGGAACAATTGAAAGGTTACAAGCAATGCCAACAGCAACATCCGCACAAGTTTTAGATGTGAGTAAAAATTATTTTATTTTTATTTTTAATCAAATTTATTAACAAATAAAGAAAACAAATATCTATAAAATTGAAAATCAATCAATCTCAAAATCCCTCATGTGTGTTTTCGTCAAGAATATTTAAATGTTCATTCAAAAATATTAGCTGAGTTATAAAAAAAAACTTCAAACATAAATTGTGTAAAATTAGGTATAATTTTTTTATTCTATTAATTGTTTTAATTTTAACAAGTGTATATTCGGAGAGTAGATTTAATAATCGTATTTGATGAAGTAAATTTTAAATTATGAATCATAATAAATAACAATCATTTTTGGTTTATTGTTTTGATTAAGGATTATGTAGTGATGAAATCAGCTTCCTTGTGAATTTGAATAATGATTTAATCAATCATAATCCATAACAAAAATCCACATCATAAACTAAATCGTGGGAATTAAAATTTTCATAAACTTTGCACATAGTTAATTGGTAGAATGTTTTGTTAAGTGTAAACTAAAGAAACACACAATTATACGTAAATATTAAACTTAAAAATATTTCAATGATCTAATTTTTAATAATAATTGTGTTAGGTGTAAATAAGTAACAAAAACTAATTTAATTAAAACTAATAACAATTATGAAATCCATGCCGTTTTCTTATAATTCTATTCATTGGAATTAAATAGAATATGTTGGAAACTGCAGTAGAAAGGACACCAAAAATTGAACAAGTCAACTTAACAGGAGGACGACTTATCCGCGAAGCAAAGGTATGTTTTGTATTTCTTTTTTAATTATTAGAAGTATATTGTATGACACAAATGGAAGGGGTGTGAATGTTTTAAGCATCTAAATTAAATTCGGGTTATATTTAAATAAACAAAAAATAATGCTATATTACTTTGAACATAAATATAGTTATTTATGTTTATAGTACAAATTGTAGTTCTTAGAGTATTTCATTACAAAATAATTGTTAACAAAACCTAACAAGCTAAAAACTAACACTAACGTTAAAAATATTAACCATCTGCGGCGTAGATATACGACGGAAAGTGTCTACACTATGTCGATTGGCTAGTTGAGACACGTCCTAGTTTTTCACCACCCCGACGTGATATGAGATTACCAGATGCAGACCCAGGTGCAGCAGAAGTTTATAGCCAACGTTTAGATAATTTAAATAGTAGATTTGAATATCTATTAGATCTGTTATCACAACGATTGAAAACAGCATTAGCAGTAAATGGCGACGAAAACATGGTGAGTTATTTTACTATTATATTATATATTGTTAACTCGATTTCATAGATAAATAAGTACTCCACCATAAACGCTAATTTAAAAAAAAAAATACCAGTTATTAATTGGTTACGCCCCTGTCTGTAACTCCAACGCATTTCAATATTTTAATTCTTATTTCTGGCGTCAAAATTCCATCATTTATCTAGAATTTGATATTTAACCAAACAATAAATCAATATTGTTAATTTATTCATAAATAAATTTTGACTTTGTATTTTGAACAGTTATCCTTGAAATTAAATTTATCAAAAAATGTGCAAAATGCTAGAATTTTTTTAATTGGAAATTGCAATTTAATTACTCTCATTTCTTGCATTTTGTCTGTTGATACAATTTTAAATTGATCTTTCAAACTCAAATAAATCATTTTAATTTTCGTTTATAGAAATGATTTATATTATAATTATTATTGCTATTTGTTTTATAAAAACAAGTAGGATTCATGGAACTATGTTATTGATTAAAATTTATATTATTCCATAAAACGTACTTTAATTACATCTATCATCTATCTATCATTCATTCTTAGTATTACTGGCAATTACAATGACATAATATTAAAAAAAATTGAAAGTATATTATGCTTTTTTTAAATAAATCTGATCAATGAACAACTTTCATTGAAATATTAATATTAAAAGCGTAGGTGGTTAGTTAACCCAATTGAATAAAAGTAAAAGACAAATTATTTCGTATTTGTATTATTAAAATCAAGTAAACAAAAGTAAACACGCTAATTTCGACATCGAAAGAAATAACTTTTGTTTTTTAAATACAAATCAATTTTTCTTGAGTCGCTGTAGGTGGGAACTTACATTTTAATAATGAATTCTACTATGTAAAAATGGTTTTCGTTTTGTAGGATGTTGGAATAGACTAGTTAAAGAACATAATGTTATGTAGACTTTATTTTTATATGCATTATCTCATACAATCAGATAGAAGTCAATATCAATTCAAGGTACACAAATATCTTACGTTGTTTTATGTTTATACGTAATATGATTTCTTGTATCATCGTTAAATATCAAATATGATCAATATTCTAGTATAATTATTGATGACGACTTGCAAATCATATTTAAGGAGTTTTGAATGTTTATTTTGTTAAGAAGATATATCCTGTTATAAAACCTTACTTTTTAAATACGCAAAATTTAAAAAACGGATTGTTAGGCTATGTTTATAAACGATTCTATAAAATCTATAAAATTATATTGCACAACGAGCCACAAAGGATACTAATCAAGACTTCACTAAACACGACTTCAAGTAGTTTATGCTAGTTTTGCAAGGTACTTTTTTCCGTCCATACAACATACATATACAATATATTTTCAGTTAATTTTTCATATAATCTTTTATTTTAAAATTAATCAAATGATAACCCATGACTTTTCCTTTTATTTCTAGTTGATATGACATTACATGATTTATATTTATTATTCGATTTGACCAAAGCCCTATAAATAAAAAACAATATTTAAACGCCCCACCTTACATACCTTACAACTTTCATAAACTAGAAAATCATAGTCGGTTGTAGAAAAAAATATTTGTTACAAACAAAATAAATATCAAAGTTGGAAATTCGTTTTTCAAAATGAAAATAAAAACTAGAAAATTTTAAAAATTTCATAACACAAAAAACAATACCAAAATTTATATTCAATAAAATAAATTAACTACTAAAACCATTAACGGAAAATCAAAACTAATTAACATTTATAAAATTTATTTTGTAACATAAGAGAATTTTCTTTTGATTTTTTTTTTTCATTTTCTCTTAAATGTTCAATAGTTAATTGATAAGTCAAGAACTTAAAATCTTATAAAGATGAGCGATGAAAAATCAAAACCGAAACTATAACTTTTAGGTCATAAAACAGAATCTAAAACTAAATTTGTCCACGTTGACATCAAACCAGTTAAAAACAAATGGTTTGCCAGCCCTAATAAAAATTGTCACTTTTGGTACAGTTCTTAGTTAATGTAAGACGTTTCATTGTTTAATTTTAAATAACGTTAAAACCAGAGTTTACAATTTTATTTTATTGGAGCAGTCATTCCACTCCTTAAAATAGTATTCGTAAATTAAAATGTTTATAACTTTAATATCGTTCTTCCTCGAAGAGCAAAATTTTTAGTTTTTTCGATTTCACTCCTTTGGTGTTTTTATTTTATTTATTTTATTTTTCTTTTCTTTCATCCATTTGTAAAAGAAGAAAATTAGTACCTTTTCGTCATCCTTTTAATATATTTTTATAACAATACTTGCTAACAAAATATTTACAAGAATCATTTAGTTTTTACGTTGGAAAGCATCAATTTAGGAGTCTAGAACCTGCCCAAGGGTTACATCCCAAACGTTTGCCTTGTCACTATTAAAGGTTGATGCCGATCTCAAGATGAAGGGGTTGTGGAATGCGTCATCAACAGACAGGCAAAGTTGATTGTTTATCAGCATTTCAGAAAAAAATGTCAATTTTCTTTTAAGTCTGAAGAGGATAACTCTCAGCACTATGGTCGGTGTCCTTACAGGATATGGACATATAAATAACCACCTTTTTACCATGGGACTGATTGAAAGTCCTGTGTGTGGGTGTTGTCTTGAAGAGGAAGAGGACTCGAAGCACTTTGCCTAGCTTGTATGCCCAGCCTTTTCTAGGGTCAGAGCTAGGATTTTTGGCTCAGAAACTGTAGAGGCCGGTACAATCAAACTGTCGCCAATACAGTTGGTTTTAGATTTCATTAAGCTTACGGAAAGGTTTGTGGATTAGTTGTTATGAGACCAAACTCGGACACGGCGCTATGGACCGTAGAGTCTGCGTACCAGGACAAGTTCTGCCTCGTGCAACCTGTCCAACCCTTTCTAATCTAATCTAAGAACGATATTTTATTATTTTCACTACGGTATTTATGAGTAAAGGAGTGGTATAAGGATCGTTTTAAAATCTGCTTGAAACACCTAATATCGAAGTTACGTATCGAATTTATTATGCACTAGTGCATAGTGAAGTAATAAACAACCTAATGCCATGACAACGCAAAACAACCATTCACTTTACAGCAAATAAAAACAGGTTTTATATGGGAAATACTGGAGTCATATTAGCATTTTATATTGATGTAAAAGCAAAGTTGAATTTTTTTTTTGTTTTATGTTAGGGACATAAAAGTTAGTGGGCATGGAGTTATTTAGCAAATTTGGAGGTCCGGAAGGGCCTCAAAAATGGCAAAAACTGGTTTTTTGGTGTTTTTTGAGTAGGTCGCTTCGCTATTTTTGAAATATTTCGGGCTCTAATGATCATAAAAAAAAAAAAATGGAAAATGTTTGTGATTAAATTTCGAATCCATCTAGGGGGGTTAGGTACTTTAAAAGGGTAACCTAACCTCAAAACACCGAATCGCGTGACTTTTTTTTTTACCAAATTTATGATAAGGGTCGGAAAAATCGTCGAATTTTCATGAAAATTTCAGGGAACATGTATTTTAATAGTCTTAATATGGGATTTAATTTTTATAAGAAAATTTTAATTTTTTCGGCCACAATTGGCATTTTTCGTTAAATTTGGCAAATGGTGCCATTTTATGAGAAGTCATCCAAAATAAATTTTTTTTTTTAATCTGTACTTTTTTTTATTTTCTTAACCTAAGTATAATTAAAATTATGTTGCCTTAATTTAAATGCCCATTTTTGGGCATGAAAAAAAAATTAATTTTTTGCATTTTTTTGACATTTTACCATATATACGGTATTATTTATGCTAATTATCATGTATTTTGCATAAAAGTGAAATATGCAATTCAAATTAATAAAAAATAGTTTTTAAAATTATACATAACCTAAAAAATTTTTTTTTCTTGCAATTCCCTAAATTGCTTTTGGTAAATAATCAAAATGTTGAGCTAAACTATGTGAACTATGCGAACTATGTTTTTTGTGTACAACGTAATTATACAAAAAAACATTACGGAAACAAAACATTTAAAAAAAGAAAATAAAAAAGGAAACATTACATTCATTACATTTTGTTTAAAAAATATTATTCGCGTTAAAACATTATTTTTTTAAAAACATAGTTCGCATAGTTCGCATAGTTTAGCTCAAGTGTATAGCGGGCCTTATCATAAATTTAGTAAAAAAAAAAAATCACGCGATTCGGTTTTTTGAGGTTAGGTTACACTTTTAAAGTACCTAACCCCCCTAGATGGATTCGAAATTTAATCACAAACATTTTTCGTTTTTTTTTTTTTTATGATCATTAGAGCCCGGAATATTTCAAAAATAGTGAAGCGACCTTCTCAAAAAACACAAAAAAACCAGTTGTTGCCATTTTTGAGGCCCTTCCGGACCTCCAAATTTGCTAAATAATTACATGCCCACTAACTTTTATGTCCCTAACATAAAACAAAAAAAATTCAACTTTGCTCTTACATCAAATATATCACTTATTTTTACTAATATGACTCCACTAAAAAGGTTTTCGAAAACAATTTTTCTCAGACCTTAACAATTTCACTAATATGTCATTTTTTAATAAAAAATGAATATATCATCCTAGACAATCAAACATCTTTTAAACCATTTTAGATTCAAATAATTTAAAAAATAAAAGTTTATTTAAAAAATACAACTTCATTTGTGTATTACATATTTTGTGTTTCTATTTTACTAATATTAAGCTCCTAAGATTTTAAAGCACTTGCTTACACTTGTGCTAAAAAAAATTTACTTTTGGGATATTTAATATTGATAATTTTGTGCTGGACATTCCAGCTCTAGACATTATTCTCAAGCGACTTGAATATTTAGCTTATTATAGTTTCTCGATAAGTACACTGATCAATCGAAATTGATATTAGTTTCGTTTACATATATATTACAAAACTGATTGAAGTCAATATAAAAACTTCTATATTTCATTCTATACTCGAACATACATACAGGCTTACCAGCGCTGAGAATTGTCAATAAAGTTGGCAATAAACTATGATCTGAAGTGGCAGATGTCTAAAAAATTGATTTAATTGCTAAATTAATAGATTAAAAGACCCCCATCGATAGTCCAACAATTCCACATTTGATTTGTATACTTCGTTTTCTATTTGACTGTTGTCGTGTCGACTGTCGTGGTAACACGGTGGTGCTCGCTAAACAACAATAAATTCAAATGTTTCTCTTTAGTTTTGTTTTGTAAAGTGTAAACCAAGGAGGTTTTACTTTAACGACTCTGTTTTGAATTTTTTTTTTGCCAGTCTAAAGTTGAAGATTAGACTTTTTAAAATATATTTCAGATCAAGTATAATGCGACAAACAACCTACAAGATTTTTGTCAAGTGGTTATTGTGAAAATTTAATTTTAATTTTATGTCTTTATTCCTTCCAAACTTTTCAAGTTAACACTTTTGACCCATAAGATCATATTTAATTCAAAACCATTTCATGTTATAAATACATTTATTACTTGACACAATGTTATGTTCTTGAAGTTATTCAATGTCATTTGCTCCGTTTTCATTTCTTTTGAAAAAATAATACTTAATTTGGATAGTCATTCAAAATAAACAATAAATTTTTTTTTACAATATTTTAAATGAATTATTAAGTCTAACTTATTTAATGACATCAATAATTTTTTTTTTTTCATAAATGAAACACAAGCAAAATTAAAAGTTTTGTAAATTGATACCAAAACTTTAAACCTAATCTAAATAAATTTAGCTTAAATATAAACAATCGATTCTTTGAATATGAATATTTAGCTTTTTATTAATTAACCTTTTAATACAATTGCTTGCAATTTTAATCTAAATTCTGATCACTATACATCCTCGGTGATCAAGCTTTTGATATTTTCTGTAAATTTGCATAATTTAATAATAATCATTTTTTGTGTTAATAAAAAAAAGTTGTGCCCGTGAATTTTGTATTATTTAACTTAAAGAATATTTTATGTCAAGTTTTTCAATTATTATGAACTTATGCAAACTTGTTCGTTGAAAAAATGATGTCATATTTGTTGTTTAAACTTAATTTTAATATTTGAAATAACAAAGTTTTTAATAATATAATAGGAATATGACGATTATTTATAACAAATACTATAATGACATCATTGTTTGCTGGTAATAAAATTTTTTAAAGGTGATGCAATGTTTACAAGTGCATATATTATAAATGGTTTTTGCGGTGTTTCCATTTTACATAATTTTGCAAAAAAACTTGTTAATATTATTCGTTTTTATTTTTGACATCCATTTATTTATTTATTTATTTATTTCAATTTAAATACTAGCAAACGGAAATATTTCCAATAACATGCTAGTATAGAAGTAATACAATTTAAAGACAATATTACAAATAGATATTCTAAACATGTTAAGTTGTTTTTATTTTGCTTATTTTTTTATTATTGACCTTTAAAAATTTCGTATAACCACCACATTTAGTAGAAACATTTATTCTTAATTAAAATTAAGTTAAAACTTGTTTTTAATGTTCTTAATGTTTAACTGTATATGGTACACTTTATGGTTTATATTAATTTATTTTATTTTATAAATATTGTTATTTAGATAAAGAATGATTTGCTTAGATTTGAAACTAGTGGTCACTTAATTGATAAATGAAATAGATATTCTTTATTAATAAATTGCTATCGCTCCTTTTACGTTTTCCTAAAAATATTTTTTCGCCAACGCTTTTCTATCATTAGGCGCGTTCCATTGAAGATTAAACTTGCTCAAATTAACTTTTATCTACACTACTGCAAAGTGCGAACAAATTGTGGTTTTATTCTATATTCCTTACAACCCTAACTTTTACGAGCATCATTTCCTACAACAAATTGTTATCGGAATTTTTTTATTTTTTGATATCCAAAGTTTGTTCATTAAAAGATTAGTACGTAAAAGGGTTTGATTATTTTTTTTACGTGTGATTTTAGTATAGTTTTTCAAAAACAGCAGCATTCGTTCATCACCAATTGAAAATATAAGGTGTTTATCAAAAATTTAATAGAAAGCTGGAATGCAGAACTATTAGGAACTATAAAAAAATCGTATTTTTTTCCAACAACGGCTACAACAACACATAAAAACCTTTTAAGGCCTATGTCGCACAACACATGTGTTTTAATAAAGAAATAAGAGATAACAAGCAAATTTGTTTTAAAAATTTGCAGAAACAAAACTAAAATCGTGTGGGCAATAATCCAGGCTGTAACATATTCCTTAATCATGTGACGCGTTGTCTTTCTCAAAGATTAAAGCCCAGATATGGAGATATATGAAAGCTTGTTTCTTTGGCCAAGCAATAGCGTGCCAACATCAAGGCATAATCCATAACTTAGATTGAGAGTGCTATCGTTGACTGAATAGTTTTCATTCGCCAGCACCCTTAAGATATCACTTTGGCTTGTGATATCTCACTGCTATTGTTAGTGGTATTAATATCTCACGTTGTCAACCCCCTAGATCAAAAATAAAATAAAAATGACAAATCAACAAAACCTGATCCCTTATCCACTGACAAAGTTTAAAATAATCATTTGTTTCAGAGCCCCTACCGAAGTTTTATTCTCGCTATATATAGCTATCATCCACAGGCGCACACAAAAGCAAATGAAAGTAATTTGCAGTTTCATCGCATAATTTTATTGATGCATAAACATTGTTCTATCTGCCAGGTCATTAATTTCCATGTCAAAAAAATTTTTAGCATCAATGATATCAAAAACTATTAGCTGTCTGTTTTGCTCCGTACAAACTTTTTCCAGAACTTTGCTAGATTTTCTTTCGACTACAAAGCCTATTTTTTAATGAGTCAATCTGTTATCAATGTGAAGAGTCGAAGATTATATCATTTATATTAATTGTGTTTTCATCATAACGTCATTATATTGTAACGACTCTTCGTTGGTTCTTTTAGATTATTGAGCAAATACGACAGTAAAAAGACAGATCTTTAGTTAACAGAATCTCAAACTTTATTTGTCATCAAATTACAGCAGCTTCCGTTTTTCCTTACAATAAATTCCAGGGTCTCCAATTTATGTACACTAAACTTCACCGCTTTTCCACCATTTGAATCAATAATATTCGGAATGGTAAAATCTGTATTTACTATTCCACTAAGTTCAGATTCTTTCTCTATTAGTACCCAGGCTCAGATACCACCGATTATTCCTTAAACTTGCGAATATTTATAAACACTTTTAATTGCAAAAGTAAAACTGACTATCTGATATTTTTGTTTGCTTATTTATATCGAAAAATAAATAAATCGAAACTTCTATAATCCACTAGAAATCAATACTACGTAGTCCGTACATCTGAAATAGGCCACACCTGTTTTCATTCATACTTGCATTTGTATTAGCGAACTCAAATTTAATTTATGCAAAATGTATTAGGTAACTCCTTTTAATTCATTAATGTAAACATTTGTATAACAAATTTAATTTACATTAATTTATGCAATACAATTTGCAATACAAGTAAAAGATTGAAAAAGGAGTTAACTTTTAATTAATGAATGAGTAAATAAAATTAACCCATTCTGGACGAAGTTTATTTCATTGCCCTCCATTTAGTTTTGTTCGTCCCGAACAATATCAGAGATCGCATTGGTGCTGTTACCTTGGTACGGTGCCAACCTTTGCAGATGTATCACTTTCATCTTGGTACGGGGTCCCTTTTGTATGCGGTAGATGACATCATTAATTCGTTTGATTATTTTATATGGGCCTTCCCAATCTGGCTGCAGCTTGGGTGATCTTCCCTTAGTTCTTCTGGGGTTGTATAGCCATACCAATTCTCCTTCTTGAAAACCGCCACTATTTGCATTTATGTCGTACCTGGTTTTCATTTTGTCACTGGCTATCTTAATGTGGTCTCGAACCTGCTGATGGATTTTATTCATCTTCTCCCTTAGTTGTCCCACATAATCTGTTTTCGTGGATACCAGACCTCCAGGGATGCCAAACTCGATGTCACTAGGAAGATGTAGTTCTCTTCCGAACATGATATTCGCTGGCGTTTCACTTGTCGTATCGTGCACTGCGCTACGATAGGCCATCAAGAATAACGGAAGATCCTTGTCCCAATTTCTTTGGTTGGCTTCTACTACCTTTGACAAATGTTCTTCCATGGTTCGGTTGAATCGTTCTACCATGCCATCTGACTGCGGGTTCATAGGTGTAGTTCGTGTTTTTCTAATGCCGAGTGTTCTGCAGGATCTCTATCCATCTTGCTGCTTGTCCTTCAGGAAATTTGAATTGTAATAACCATTTTAGAGCAGCATGGTCCGTGCGAATCAGGAATGGTTGTCCACACAAATACTTGTGGAAATGTTTCACAGCCTTGATGATAGCTAACAGCTCCTTCCTCGTGACACAGTAATTCCGCTCCGGCTTTGACAGAACTTTACTGAAGTATGCCACCACTTTCTCATCGTCTCCAATTTTCTGTGACAAAACAGCTCCAGTTCCTACATTGCTTGCGTCTGTGTCCAGAATGAACATCTTTCCGGATTCTGGATAGGCTAGTATAGGGGTGTTGCATAGTTTTTCTTTTAAACTGCAGAAGGCCTCATTACATTCGGTTGTCCACAGAAACTTGGTATTTGCTTCTGTCAATTTATGTAGACTCTTGGCGATATTTGCAAAATTCTCCACGAATCTTCGATAATAGGTGCATAAGCCAAGGAAACTGCGTAGCTCATGAACATTCTTCGGTACTGGCCAATTTTTCACAGCATCAATCTTCTCGGGATCGGTTCTGACTCCATGTTCTGTAATGATGTGTCCAAGGTACTTCACTTCTTTGTGGAAGAGATTGCACTTTACCGGATTCAACTTCATGTTGGCATTACTTATTCTTCTGAGTACTTCTTCGAGGTTCATTAGATGCTCTTCGAAGTTGCGACCCATTATAATGATGTCATCAAGATAAACTAGGCAGGCCTTCCAGGTTAAACCATGTAACACGCATTCCATTAGACGTTCAAATGTTGCTGGGGCATTGCATAGACCAAACGGCATCACATTGAACTCCCACAACCCATTGCCAGTAGAAAATGCTGTCTTTCGTCGATCTTCTGGATGCATTTCAACTTGCCAGTAGCCACTCTTCAGATCTAATGTGCTGTACCATTTGGCCCCTGATAGTGTATCCAGTGTGTCATCAATTCGTGGCAATGGATAGCTGTCCTTAATGGTTACCTCATTGAGCTTTCGATAGTCTACACAAAAACGAGCTGACCCATCTTTTTTTCTAACTAGCACCACTGGTGAGCTCCATGGACTCTTAGATGGCCTGATGACTCCATCACTTTTCATTTTGTCCAGCATTCCTTGCACTTCCTCGTGTTTAGCCAGTGGTAGTCTTCTAGGAGGCTGTCTGATAGGATGAGCGTTTCCAGTGTTGATCCTATGTCGCACGATGTTTGTTCTTCCAACATCTTCATCTCCAGTAGAAAAAACGCTGCTCATCTTCGTTAATACCCTCTTGATTTCATTGAATTCGGCTGGATTCATTCTTTTACTAAGATCTTGAAGAATTGCTACTAATGCGGGATTGTTTCTCTGCATGAAGACCTTTTGCTCTTCTTCACAGCTGATTATCTCTTTTATGGTGCTGCATTTGGCGATTTCTTCTCCATGATTGATGACCACTCGTTTATTTGAGAAGTTAATCAGTTGCACTGGAACTACTCCCTCTTTTGCTGCAACTAGCGTTCGGCCAATCATAATGTTTCCTCCAAAGTCGTTGTTAGCTGGCTCAATCATCACAGGTGAATTTTGGTCACTTTTATCTAGTAGCTTAGTCCATATGATTTTCTCAGATTTTGCCGGGATCTCAGTTGGTCCATCACTAATAACACGGACCTCAGCATTGTCGTTGGTGGCGTTTAGCACTATTTCTGTGTTTCCATATCTCAGTACGTGGCTTCCCAGATCTAATATAAAATTGTATTCTTTCATGAAGTCAAGCCCAATTATGCAGTCATCTTCTATATCTGCTACAATAAATCGGTGCCTAAATGAATTTCCTCCAAGGTGAACCTCTTGGTCGCTTTCTCCATGAACTAGAACTGTTTCACCCGTAGCTGTTTTTAGGGTGAATCGTCTTGCTGTATCGATCTGACTATCACAAACCACATCTGGACGCACTATCGATCTCGAAGCACCTGTGTCCAAAGTCAACATGCACGATTTGCTTCCAACGGTTGCCTCTAAGACTAGACTACTATTTTCTCTTTTTACTTGTGATACCACCAATGTAGGGCATTGTAATTGAGCCAGCTTTCGCCCTCCAAAACTGGCACAATCTAGTTTCCCGAATCCGGAACGCGGCCTCTGTCTTCCGGGTGTGGCTCCCATTTACATTCTCTTCGGATGTGCCCCAACTTCCCACAGTTCCAGCATCTTACTCTGCTAGATCTACTTCGTTGATTTTGTTCAGGTTTATTTTCCAAACTTTTGACACGCATGATCACTTCATCAAGCGCTGCTTTCAGTGGTTCCTCAGCAACTTCCATCTGACGTACTCTATCTGAGCCATACGCTCTTTTTCCGGCTTCCATTTGCAGGGCCAATGCTAAGACTTCCGCAGGTAATTTCTTTCCACTTAGATAAAGCTGATTTCTCATTTGTACATCTCGAAGAGCATTGATAAATGTATCAGCTGCCAGTTCGTCTCGGTGTTCCGCGTTATAGTTTGGATATGACAGATTTACTAATCTCACAATGTCAGCCTCTAGTTCTTGCAAAGTTTCGCTGACTCCTTGTTTTCGTGTCTTGAGCTGCATGCGATGGAGAGCTTGCATATGACTTTCCCCATATCTTACCTCTAAGGCCTCCATTATCTTGCTGTACTCACGCTCAGTCGCTGATAGTGTCTGCAAAATTTCAGCAGCAGGTCCCTTCAATGCTAATATAAGCGCGTTTGCTTTTTGCTGGTGATCAACCCCGGTTGTTGCTATCTCAAATTGCATCTTAAATATCTGGTACGATGTAGATCCATCAAATGCGGGTGTTTTCACTCTAGCTGGAGCTGAAGTAGTTGATGGATTGATCGTGTTACCTGACTTTACTTGTGCTATTTCTTGGCGGAATTCACTTGAAAGATTGCGTAATTTCTCTTCATGTTCTTCGGTAACTTTCCGCAGCTCCCTTTCCATGTTGTTGATTTTAACCTCCGCACTGGATATACGTGACTCGATTACTTCACGTAGTTTTTGTTGATCTAATTTTTGTTCTGCGGCCAGTTTTTCTTGTCGGGCCATCATATCAGCAAGTTGTTGTTGTTGCTCTACTTTTTGTTCTGCAGCCAGAACTTTTTGTTCTGCTGCCTGTTTCTCTTGTCGAGCCATCAGATTGTTTCCTTGTTTGGCGATCATATCAGCAAGTTGTTGTTGCTGCTGTGCCATCATTTCTTTCATCAACGCCATCATCGGATCAATTGCTGGGGCATTCTGAGCCGGAACTTCTTCCTGCTCTATTTCTATGACGTCTGTGTTTTCACCTGCTTCTTCTAAAACTTTACGCAGCCGGACTGCAAGTTCTGCCTTCGTTCCATGGATCGGAGCATTCCTCTTCCTCAACTCGTCCTTCAGCTGGGTCTGGCTGAGATCACTAATATTAACTGTCCTGACCATTGTTTCAATAATCCCACTTCTGACACCACTGTAACGACTCTTCGTTGGTTCTTTTAGATTATTGAGCAAATACGACAGTAAAAAGACAGATCTTTAGTTAACAGAATCTCAAACTTTATTTGTCATCAAATTACAGCAGCTTCCGTTTTTCCTTACAATAAATTCCAGGGTCTCCAATTTATGTACACTAAACTTCACCGCTTTTCCACCATTTGAATCAATAATATTCGGAATGGTAAAATCTGTATTTACTATTCCACTAAGTTCAGATTCTTTCTCTATTAGTACCCAGGCTCAGATACCACCGATTATTCCTTAAACTTGCGAATATTTATAAACACTTTTAATTGCAAAAGTAAAACTGACTATCTGATATTTTTGTTTGCTTATTTATATCGAAAAATAAATAAATCGAAACTTCTATAATCCACTAGAAATCAATACTACGTAGTCCGTACATCTGAAATAGGCCACACCTGTTTTCATTCATACTTGCATTTGTATTAGCGAACTCAAATTTAATTTATGCAAAATGTATTAGGTAACTCCTTTTAATTCATTAATGTAAACATTTGTATAACAAATTTAATTTACATTAATTTATGCAATACAATTTGCAATACAAGTAAAAGATTGAAAAAGGAGTTAACTTTTAATTAATGAATGAGTAAATAAAATTAACCCATTCTGGACGAAGTTTATTACAATATTTATTTAAAAATATTTCACACGCAAATTTAGGGATAATAGACAGATACGACTATAATATTGTAATTCGTACAAACGGAATCTTAGTTTGTTAAAAAAAAAGAAAGTTTTTGATATCTGGTTCCAATCCGCTTCGGCTAAATTACCTGCGCAATTTATAACTTTAAAACCTTGATAAAATACATTGCAAATCGTAGGACAGTTTTATTAGAAAATATTTCACTTATCTATATAATATAATATTTATTCATTTTTATGATAACTATTAAAATTACATAATATTTTATCTTTATGGCAATGATAAAAAATGTCGTGTTATGTGCAATTCTTACAACAAAAATTTAGCAATGTTGTTGTGTAAAATTCCCAAATAGTAGTAATACTCAAAATAGAATTCACATTAATTTTTAAAAACATCAAAATCGATTTCAACCTTTATAGTTTTGATTAATTTTATATTAATCCTATTCTATTTTATGAACAAACTACCTATGTTATTCAATTATTTTCTTATTCAGTTACTTTTCTGAACTAAACGGATAAATTAATAGGATTTGTTGTTGTTATAGTGATTCGATAAAAATTTTATTTTTGTGAAATCATTATAATTTTTTAATTTAAAAAATCTTAAAACGAAATCGAAAGTCGTGTTAAAAAGATCGAACTATCAAATCATGTCATATTGCATGGCATGTCATATCGCCAAACGGAAATCCTAAGGAAACTAACTAATTTGCAGCATTTTACCATCAATTTATAAAACGATGTTATACCATGATGTCATTAGTTTACAACCTTACATACTCACATTTCTTTTTACATCTTATAATCTTGTTGTGTATGTTTTTTTTTCGTTTTATAATTAATTAAGAATGAAAACTTATTTTTTTACATTTCATTTTTATGATAACTGTCCGCATAATACCCGGTTTCACCATACATTATAGTTTTATAAAATAAATGTTTTTCATTATTTTTATAAAATTCGTTTTATTCCGAAGCAAAATATGCGCGATTCTATTTTTTATATAAAATTTTGATTTCGTTTAAAAAAACCAACAAATATAGTCTTTGATGAAATTAAGTTTGAAAAAAGTTACTCAGTCAAACATTTAAATTTGTCGTGTTCGAGCGGCCGCGAAAATTATGTAATTTTGCTTCCGAAAAAAAGAACTTTTTTTTATTTTGTTTCGGTTTTGAAAAAAAATTGTGTTTACAAAATAATTATGTGAAATTAATATATTTTTGTTGGTAGTGATAAAAATACTAATCTGTATTACTTAAATTATGTTGACCTATCGAGCGAATTATTCATTAAGTATTTAGTGGTTTGAAAGTTATCAATGTGTTCTACCTTCATCATCGTAATTTATGCGTTTTTATACGTAATATTTCAATGAATAAATAATATCAAGCTCATTTTTGTATTGTGCTTTTATTATAAATAACAAGCGGCATATAATGATGACATAATATCTGCTAAAATAGAAAGAATAATATTAGTATATCTTGAGACATTATCATATCTTTTGCTTTTTATCAATGTCTTAAACGAATTGTTTTGTATCGATTTTTATTGATTCAATGTTTTGGATTTCCTAACATTTAAAAGGTTTTGCCAAAAATAAACTCACCTAATTTATAATTCGTGTTCTGGGATTCCTTAACAATAGTGTACTTGTTCGTCTATTTTTAATTTGTCTACTGTCTTGATTCTTTGACTGTGTTGTGTTATAATTCGAAGCACATGTCTATAAAAACATTGAATTCCACTTAACGTAATTATGTTTTTTTTTAAATTTATTATCCATTCATATTTTGTTTTTTTTTCTAATAGTGTTTTTTTTAATTAAAAAAAAATCATGTGAATACATGGCTCAATAGAGTGGAACTATGTTTATGAAATTGTTTATTGGCATGAAATGTTTTTATGGATAAATGCCCGGTAATTAAATTTTTTTAACATTTGCTACACCCAATTTTTAAATCACCGGTGATAACTTGCAATATGCATTTTATAATTTCATATTCTATATAAGTTTATTATTATGTAACAATGAACGATTCTAAAAATAATATTTAATATGACTAAGCTTTGATGATAATTAATAGTAATAAATAAACAGTTTCAATGTTTTCAATTCGACATCCATGACAATCACAGGGACTTGTGATAGTTTTTTCTGTTTGCCGTGAAGGAAATAAGAAACGCGTTTTAAAAACAATTTTAAAAGTTGTTTGAGTTTTAAGATAACATTTTGATATAAAAAAGTTATCTACTAAGTATACAAACAGAAATTTTGTTGCATTTTTTCTGTAAATAAATTTTGGTGAATGAAGAGAAATTGAAAAAAAAGGTTCATTCTTTTACTGAGGTTGTGTAGAGAAAACGAGGAGAATTATTTACACAATTATGTCTCAAATATGTATGCACTAAAAACTGCCTTTTTAAAAATCTAGCATTATCACAATGGTTAGTTGCTGAAATCTGTCAATTTGTTCACTTAGTCTATGAGCGGTCTCTAAAGTTATGGCAGTTGAAATTGTATTGACAAACTACTGTTCAGTAATTATTAAAGCAAGCAACTTTACTTCTCCCTCTAGTAAATCCAACAATGTATTCCTTATAGCATATTTTTGTAGCACTTGGGTCAGATATTTTAGGTTATTTGTTCATAAATCGACTCATGAGGATTGATGTTCTGTGTTCATAACAAACACCAGTTTGAATGTGTCCACGTTTTTGTGAATTTGGTTATTGCATATTTTTTGCTTCAAACTCACTTTTTTTTGGGGGCGTCGAGCGTTGCCAAGGTAATCAGCTTCAAATATTCACCACGGTCATTCAAAAATAATTTACCTCCGTTATTTTACCGCTTCGTTCACCAGCACAGATGTTGTTATCGCTAATTATTCCTTCAACAACTATTACCAAATGTAGGTGTAATGAGCAATTGATAGTAAACTAAGTACTTTCGTTTTTTTTAACCTAAAGTTTGTTGTATGTATTTATCTCTCTCTTTCTGTTGTCCATAGAATGCAACTTAGCTTGGCTGTAATTTGTTGGTTTCAATTCTTACTCAAGTTTTTTCTTTATTTGGGGATATTCTCAATGTACCCAAAAAAAAACAATGCAACAACCTTGGTAATATTTCATTTTGAGTCAAAAGTTTGCTTATTGATGTTTATTGACTTTTCTGTATACTTGTTTGCACACGTTCAAAATATTTTTCCGGATGCGCTTTCGTAGTTTTATGGCATCAAAACTGTTTTTTGTTCTGACATGCTGATTACCTCAACTTTTATGAGATTATTCTATATCAGAGTACTTACCTCTCTAAAACTATTGTTGTTTATTATCATACTTTGGACGAATCGCTATAATTATTCTTTAAAATATCAGAATAAAATTTGGTGGATTTACAACTAATTTACAAGCTATTGCAAGTAGTTTCCGTTCGCAATAACCTACCAACTCTATGGCTTTCTCGATCTATGCCTTTTTCGATCAATTTTTAACACTCGTTATATAAATGATGGTCGCTTTTATTTAATTATCGAGTAATATTAAGGCATAAATGACTTTTCCAGACACACGTTTTATTTGTTTACCAGTGACCTCTTTAATAAAAATTGTGCATGTTAGGTCATATCCTATTACTAGCTTCAACCTCTGTTTTATCTCATGACTTTCTTTTACCTGTATTCCCTTAACTAGTCCGCATCACGTCCAAACGGCTGTGGCTTAACTAAATTTTTGCTGCCAGTAATCAATTTTTGAAGTAACCGTCATGGAGGTCCTGCAGCGTTTTGCATTCCTTTTTTAAAGTTGATACTTCGAAAGAGATATTGTTAGACTATGAGACTTATCCTTTCTTTCAATATAATAATTTCTGGCTCAGTACCTACGAGTATCTTCAAAAATGCTTGGCCAACTAATTAGTATTTTTGTGCATGGGTCTCCTACTATCTCTGCGTCGTTCTTTTTAGAATGATTATCTCTAGAATTAACTCAGGCTTGTATGGAGAAGCCCGAGTTAATTCTAGAGTTAATCATTCTTGCACTACGTTGACTTCTCAGTGCACATTTATAACTTATATTTCATGCTGAAAAATGGCACAATATTCATCACGTAGAAAGGTGTTAAATTCGTTGTCCGATGACAAAAAAGCATCAGACCTTTTAAATTTCATAAGCATTATTATTCTGTACACGCTAAGGAATGTATATAGAAGCGATATGCCAATAGTCGGCATGGTAAAATATTTTAAATTTATATCTAAATTTCACAATGTCGTCTCGTCTGATTTCCAGGAATTTGAGTAACTTTGTATCATTAAGAGCCTCCATTCTTATAAATAAATTCAAAGAGGTGGGGGTTGGGGCTAGTAAAACCTGCATAGTTGTTCTGACGCCATTTAAATGCATAAGCAAACAAATCTTTGCACTCCTGTCAAATTCTTTCCCAGTTTATCAACAAAAACCAGGCGAAGGACCAATAGGTAACATTGAGTTCTCTAACTACTTTATACAGCCAGTAGCCCATTTTCAAACTCATGCCACATTTGTTGTTAAATCTCGCTTCTTCATTGTCACAACTTTTGTTGCACTTTTACAATTCGTTGGGAGACGGTCTACCAGTGAAGATAGCCACCCACGCTGCACTCCTATCGGAATTGTGGTGTTGTCATCCGTTTAAATGAGCAAATATTTATAAGCCAATGTCTCCTTTGCTTAACTTGGGAGTGTTTCATTTACTAGTTATCTCACCGTTCTGCTAACTAGTGACACGAAAATTACCCTATCTCTCAAAGACCCTTCATCGCTTTATTTTATATAGTTCTTTTATTACCAGAGACCACCTTTAAAAGAATATTCCATTAAAGGATTTTTCAACTTTTGATATATAGTAAAAAAATATGCAAGCGCTGATGATACTTGTGAGCCTATTTTCTATTATACTCAAGCTCTGTTGCAGGATCTACAAATTTGGAGAGCTTAAAACAGTCGCCAGTTTAAAATAAAACTTCGTACCATAAAACTCTTTTTCATGCTCTAGTCTATTTGTTTTGGTCTTTTGCTTTCAATAGACTTCCTGTGTCAACTCCCCAAATCTTTAACTCTTTGTGGCAACAACACCCTTCGTTTCAATAGATTATTTTTATAAGGCTTTTTCTCCCTTGCAATTAATTCATCTTCATTTATTGCCTTAATGTATTGTAAATTTAAACATTGGAGATCGCAAAACTATATACCAAATTTAATTACAGTCCACTGAGAAGTTTTTGCGGTAGTAAAACTTATATAAATAATAAATCAAAATTATGTCTTGTCGCAAATCAAATTTTTTTCACGTTAATAATTTTAGCGTTTAAAATTGTCGATTCATTTGCCAGTTTTTTATTGTTTAGGTTAGGTTAAATTTCTCTTGCTCTTCTCCGACTTTTTGTTTCACGCCGAGTTCGCCCTAATTTACTTAAACGTATGTTATCCAATATTTGCTAACAACATAAAGGAGTTATTTTGACTTGGAATTTGAACATACATTTTTATTTAAATTGCAATTTTCACATTTTAAAACTTTAAAACTTGAGTTTCTTTGGATTTCTAGTTTTGTTTTTCTGTGACTTTAAAACACAAAATCATTTCTTTTAGGTTCATGTCTTGAATTTGAGTAGTTTGGCGATTTATTTCTAATATAACTTCCAGTCATTGTAGTCGTAGTAACAGTTCATTCTCCTTAGTTTTACTAACATAAAAATCGGCATTCGGCATGGAAAAGCACTTTATATATTTCTCTTAAAAATGTTATATGTAAAACCAAAATGTTTCAACTAAATGTTTGCTCAAATTTTAATAAAAATCGATTTCTTCTCTTTTTCTCAACAAAAAAAAACGAAAAGAAAATTTTTAGTCGAGACCAATTTATTTTGTTATTGTATTTGTCGGTGAAATTTTCTTCGAATCATATGATTTTGATAGATTTTCATTTTTTCACCAAAAAAAACTTGATTTTTTAAAGGTTATGGAAATTAAGGTTGAAACATATTTTAATTCTTGTTTGTGATTTACTTTTTGAGATAATATATTAGATTGGACAAAATATTATTTTTAGAAAATGAATTGATGTTATAGTAATATTTATTCAAGAAAATTGTGTTTGAAATAAATGTGATTGTACAGAAAACAATTGATTAATAATAAAAAAATTGTTTAAGTAAAAAATCGGTATGGAGGAGTACAATTTTGCGTATGAAATCCGAGTTAGTATTGGAAAAAATTTTTATAAATAATTTCTCGAAAATAACTTTTATTTTTAATTTATAGCGATATGAAGAAAGCTTACGAAAACCATTACGTACATATCGAGTTGAATTTAATTTGGGTGGATTATCTGGCGACACTCCACCCAATACAACAGATGTGTACACATCATCTTACAGCACATCACAGTAAGATTTTCTTCTGAAAATTAAAATTTATAAAATGTGTAAGCTTTTGTTTTTAACTTTTAGCTTGAGTACTACGAAAACTATTACATCTAAAACAATAACCAATGACACTATTGATCATAGTAGTCATGAAGGTTCTCCTACTAAAAAAGTACAGAAAACCGATTTCCATTCGGATATCCATCATCCAACTGGTTCGGTTAAATTCACAGAAATACGTAGTCTCAAAAGAGTAAATAAATCTAATGAATCTGTTGGTACAAGTGATAGCAGTAATATTTTAAATATTCCTGGAATTGTTGATCCGCAAACAGGACAAATATTAACAGTAGGTGAAGCTATTAAAATGAGAATATTAGATGTGAGAACAGGAGAAATTCTAGTCAATGAGAATGGAGAAAGATTAAGTTTAGAAGAAGCAGCTAAAAGACATTTAATTGATAAACAATTAGTTATAACATTATTGAAAGTTGAAGAAAACGATGATATAAATGGCGGTGAAAAGATGAGCTTATTAGATCGAATACAGAAAGAAATACTATATGCTGAAAATGGTTTTGGTACAACTGAAAATCGCATCAAGGTAACAACAACTTCTACAACGACAGTAAAAAATAAAATGGCAGCGAGGAATATTGCTGATGCCATTAAAGATGGTTTAGTTGATTATAACACCGGCCTTTATAAAACTGAATCTGGTGAATTTATCACAATCAATGAAGCATACGAACTAGGTTTTCTTATTAGAAATGAAACAGTTAAAATTAAATCGAATGCTTTGTGTTTATCTGACGCGATATCTCATGGTTTAGTTGATGGAAATGGATGGGTAACTGATCGAAATTCCGGTAATAAATTTAGATTAGATTCCGCGATTAATATTGGTTTAATAAATCCAGACATTAGAGAAGTTGTGGATACAAGGAATGATACAAAAATAACAATCGGTGATGCTCTTTCAAATGGTGTTATAAATGCGAAAACTGGTCGCTTTATACATCATGGTACAAAAGAAAAATTGTCTTTTGTTGAAGCTAAAAATCGGCAGCTAATTTTAAAACCAATGACTTTAAAAGATGTCGTTGATAAGGAATTGATTGATGGCAACTCAAAAATATGGTCACCAACACGAAAAACAAAATTAAGCATAATAGAAGCAATGAATGTTGGTGTTTTGGATTCAGATCATATTAAATCTATTACGAAGGTTAAAGGTGACTTGTTGAGTCTTTCTGAGTCTTTAGCTGATGGTGTTATTTTACCAGAAGGTCGTTATAAAAATGTTGAAAATAACGAAACGATAGCTATTCCCGAAGCAGTTGATCGTGGGTTAATATCATCGGTTTCTCAAAAATCAATATTCGATATTGATGGCTTTCGTGATCCTTTTTCAAATGAATTTATTTCATTAAATTTAGGTCTTTCGAAAAATATAATTTTACGAAAGGATAATCAGTTTATGTTAGATGCTGGTAAAGGTAGTGGTCTTGTTAGTTTAGCAGAAGGGGTTGAATTAGGATTAGTTCGCCCTGAAGTTTATGAAATGTTAAATCGTAAAATAGGTGTATTTGATGCAAATAAATCAGAATTATCTGTGTTAGATTTAGTTTATTATGAGTTGATTGATCCTAAATCAGGTTATTTAATTGAAATTGACAGCAAAAATATAATACCGTTAGACACTGCGATAGAGCGTAAAATAATTACACCCGAAGGGGCCTTACTATTAAGTAGTTTGTTAAACATAACCTTAACAACGGAAACTGTTACAAAAACAATAAAGCGATACGTAACTGTAACAAGTACAGAAAATATCGATTCTGAAATTAAAACGTCTTCAATTGAGCCTAAATTTACTATTACATTCACCGAAGCCGTTCAACGTGGTTTTGTCGACGAAACATCTCAAACTTTCCAAGATCCTATAACCGGTGATTTATTTACAGTTCAAGAAGCTTTAAATCATGGTATATTGCTACCTGATAAAGAATCAATGAAATTAACTGCTACAGAACCGACCGTTACACCAACTAAAACAACAATAACAATAATAAAAAAATCATTTATTCCTGAAGAAATTCGACATGAAACGAAAATTGATCAACGACGTGAAATAAAAACAGAAGTTTCTCATTTTACAACAGAGACAACAACAGAAAAACAAATATTAGAACTGCCTCCAGAAGGTTGGTTTTTATCAGATGCAATTGACCAGGGCGTTTTTGATCCTGAAACAGGATTACTTATGATACCAGGAACTGATCGATTAGTTAGTTTTGAAGAATGTGTTAAATTAAAATTAATAAATCCTGATTCCTTAATTGTTATCGATCCCAATAATGGTAGAAAAGTAAGTGTTATGCGTAGTTTTGAAAAACGGATTTTAGATCCAACCGGTCGATACAACAACAAAAATGAATCACTTTCGATGAAAGAATGTATTGAACAAAAAAAAATAATTTTCCAAGATCCAATGGAGGTTGATACAGTTAATCAAAGATTAATTCAAATAACAAAAATTGCTGGACATCCAGATATTGTAGAGGTTTCAAATATACTAACGGGTAGTCAACCGACGTTTGTTGAAGTTAAGGGAAAAATGACTTCGATTGATGTTCAATCACCGGAACCTGTACAACTTCAACCTGGTGCTATATTTGATCCATCTACAGCTTTGGTTATATTTTCACAAACTGGAATATCCACGGATATCATAACAGCAATACGGGAAGGTTTAGTTGATGAAAATCTTGTAAAAATTAAAGATCCAAATACAGGAAAACACATCACAATAAAAGAGGGGGTCGAAAAAGGGTTGGTCAATAATAAAACCGGTGAATTAACTGATTCGAACGGAAAAACAATAGATTTAGTTCAAGCTGTAAAAACTGGGGTGTTAATAATTTTTGGTTCACCTCTAGTTGCAGCTGAAGGAGCTATTCATAGCCTTCAACTTATTTTTGATCCATCAACTGGAAAACATATTCCAATAGAGTTAGCTATTGAAAAGGGAATTGTAACACCAAGTGATGAGACTGATTTTCTTCCAGATAAAGTAAGCTCAAAAATTTATGTTAAAGACAGTAAAACGAAAGTTGAACTTCCATTGACCGAAGCTGTTGCTATAGGAATGGTAGATACCGATGAAGCATTGCATATATCTCATCGTGCTGATAATTTACAAGTCATGGATGTCGATGATGAAAATTTACTGAGTCAAGGAGAGTTAACTCGCGCAAGGATTACCATTGAACCGAAATATAAAGTATCAATTGGTAGAGCGAAAGCATATTCAAGTTCCGATCGTGAGGGAAAACCAGTTGTTTTACAAAAAATGAGAAAGAAAGTTATTAAACCAAAAGATGCAGTTGAGAAGGGATTAATTGATAAAGAAACCGGAGATTTATTAGAACAGCGTGAAACGTTTATATCACAAAATGGTGAGCCTCTAACTTTAGTAGAAGCTGTTTCAGCAAATAAAATAAATCCTGACACAGGAAAAATTTTAGATCCACAACGTGGAGAGATTTTAACAATTAAACAAGCAATCGAACGTGGAATTTTAGATCCTGAAGGAACTAATCAAATATTAATACCAATTGCAAAAAGTCTTACAGTTCCTCAGTTAAAAATTCAAGGTCTTCTGGATCCAACCACATTGAAAATTGTTCATCCCGAAACAGGAGCTCATTTGTCTTTGAGAGAAGCTATTGTTTGTGAAATTGTTGATCCATTGTCAACTGTGGAAATTTATGGAAACCAAATAACTCTACAAGATGCTATTCAAAAAGGAGAAATTGATGACGATGTCTCAAAAATTAATACATTGAAAGGCAGTGTTAATTTATTACAGGCCATTGATCAACACGTTTTTCCAGCTGAAAGCATAGAAAATAAGAGCAATTTACCATTAGTTGGAATGACATTTCCCGTTGCAGTTAAACGTGGACTTATTAATTCTGAACGTAAAGAAATCATTCATCCAATCACAGGAGAAACACAATCAATAAAAAACGCAATCAAACAAGATTTTATCATGGCCCTTCCGTATACGCCAAGCGCAAATGGAATAGAAGTTGAAGATGCAATGAAATTGAATTTGATTGATACAAAAAATTCGTTTTACACTGACCCAGTGAGTGGCGAACAAATTCCCTTATCTGAAGCTGTTGAATCAGGACATTTAGTAATAAAACCATTATCTGAATTAGTTTCGCTTCATTCAACAGGTCCGATAACCTCGGTTACAGAAACTGTAACATCGTATCATACAATAACAACAAAAACAATTGAGTTATTAGCGGGCTATACATTAGCATCAAGTGATGAAGTTAAAAATGTACAAACTGGTGAAATCATTTCAATCGAAGAAGCTAAAAGATTAGGAATTGTCAAAGACGAATCCGAAACAAAGGAAAAATTTGCAACCCGAGAAATAAAAATTAGTTTTTCAGAAGCATTAAAACGGGGACTTTTAGATATATCAGCCGGTACGTATAAAGATCCCAACACAGGTAATGTGATTTCAATCTCACAAGCTGTTAAAGATGGTATTTTGGAAACTGAGGTTTCAACAACAACACAAGTTGATGACAATACTAAAATAAGCATAGTTGAAGCATACGATGAAAACAGCAAGAAATTCAGAGATCCTAATAAGCCAGGTCGATTAGTTGATTTGTCCGAAGCCATAGAGGAGGGAATAGGTGATGGAGAAGCTATAGTTTATGATGTAAATACGGGAAAAGCTTTAACAATCGAAGAAGGAGTTCGTACCGGATTGATTAATCCTAAATCAGGAGAAGTAACACAAACATCAGGACCCGGCATCAGCGTTAAACAAGCAGCGAAAATGGGATTATTAGCCATTGTTGGTGCACCAATTATAGCTGGAATGGCTGTTGCAGGCGCGATAAAGAAAGTTGTTAAAACCACCAACGAAACGACAGAAATACGAGAAAATATTAAGACTGACAGGCGAGTAACTTTCGAAAATATAACCGAAACTGTAAAACCTATTCCAAAAGATCGAACGTCTGTAATAATAGAATCAACAACATTACAAGAAGTGCAAACAACCGATTTAAGTGTTGAACTTGAAACTGATATCACTACATCGTTTATTGAAACAGAAATTCGAAATAAAAAAATTCCAATTGGTGATGCAATTTCACAAAATAAAATTGATCCAAAATTGTGTAAAATTATTTTAGACGGAAAACAACTTTCTTACAGCATTCAAGAAGGTTTAGATCAAGAGCAATTAAGTCCATTAGATGAAATTGAAATAATAATGAAAAATACCGTTGCGTTATCGAATAACGAAACAGAATTTTATACAACTATTTTAACTCCTTTCGAGTTTGAAAATCTTGGAGCTTATAACACTGAACTGGATATATTTGTTGATCCAAAAACTGGGGATAAAATTTCATTCAACGAATTAGTTTATGAATTAGAGGTAATTGATCCGAATACAATTTTTGTAAAAGATCAAAGATCAAATAATTTTGAACCATTGAAAAAAGCTTTAGAGTTACTTTTGATTGATCGAAATACAGGACATATGGTTGATATCAAACTTGGAAAACGAATTTCATTTTTTGAGTGCGTTCGTCGTGGATGGATTATACAAAAAATAAGTCACGAAAAACAACATAAGCAACAAATTTTAAATATCCAACACACTACTTTAGAAACAATTTCCGAAGCTATTGATACTGGTATATTAGCGGCATCAGTTAGAGATCCCCTAACTAGAGAAGTCGTTCCAATGCGGTATGCTATTGAAAAAGGCATTCTTAATATAAATCGTGGCGTTCTAATTAATACTGAAACACGAACAGAAATTGAGATAAGAGAAGCTTACAACTTAGGACTGTTAATACCGGGAAATAGAAAACCGATTTCCCTTGAAGCCACAGTAAAAAAAGGTTTATATGATACGCAAACATCAAAATTCTTAGATCCTGTGGCACAAAACTTGGTGTTTATTGAAGAAGCTATTATGTATGGAATAATCGATCCCAAAATTTCAATAATAAAGGATAAAAAAGCCAACAAGCCACTTCCATTAAAAGAAGCCATTCAATTACAAATAATTCATCCAGAAACATGTGAAGTTGTTGATACTCAACAAAACGTTAATGTGCCACTAGAAGTCGCAGTCGAAAAAGGAATAGTATCAACAGTTTCTGTAAACTGGAGCCTTATCGATGCACTTACAAAAGAATACTACAACCCAGAAACGGGTAAAATATTAAATCCTATGACAGGAAATGAAGAACCTCTCCAAGTGTGTGTTAACTCTCAATTCATCACTCTTGATCCAATATTAATACGAGATGAACAAAATGATCGAATTCTTTCAGCAAAGGAATCAATTGAAATTGGATTATTAGATTTGCAACGTGGAATTTTAACAAATCCTGAAATAACTTTGGATCAAGCATATCTAAAAGGGTATATACTTAGCTCAATCAAACCAATTCCCTTAACCGATGCAATATCTAGGGGACTGTACGACCCGTCAACAGGACTTTTAAAATTCGATGGTAAGGATATTACATTAGAAAATGCTATTAAAATTGGTGAAATCTCAGTCACGGAATTAATTGTAAAAGATCCTAAATCAGGAAATATTATTTCCCTTGAAGAAGGAATCCAACTTGATTTAGTTAATCCGAAAATGGGTCTTGTTGTTGATCCTTGGTCAGGTGTTAAAATCACTTTAACAGATGCAATTGAAAATGGAATATTGATTCCATCAAAACGTCGCACAAGCCTTCCAGATGCAGTATTCAAAGGGTTATATGATCCAAAATCAGGCCAATTTAGTAGTCAAGTTGTGTCAGAAAAATTAACAACAACTCGTGCCATTCGTCGTGGTTTAATTGATCCTCAGTCAACAATTGTAAATATAAACAATAAAATATATCCGTTTGAATTAGCTGTTGAGACTGGATTAGTTGATGGCAAACAAGGAACAGTGAATGATGATTTTGGTAATAAAATCGATTTTCGAGAAGCGTTTGATCGTGGGATTTTGATCGAAGTTAAAAAACCAATTGGACTTGCCGAAACGGTATTGAAACGAATTTATGATGAACAAACTGGTCTTTTTATGCAACCACAGTCAGGAAAGAGATTAACATTATCCGAAACTCTTTCTCAAAATTTAGTTGATCCATATTCGGTTCAATTTAAAGACCCTAAAACTGGTTTATTCCGTAACATTTCACTTTTCGAAGCAATACAGATCGGATTAATATCCGGCCAGACCTCAATCATTAATTATGATGGTCAAAAAATTTCATTGAAAAAAGGATTTGATATGGGAATAGTTATCGATAGCAAAGCACCCGTTAGTATTCAACGTGCAATTCATCAAGGGTTATATGATAGTAAAACTGGTAAAATTACAGATCCAATAACAGGCAGACATATAACGCTACATGAAGCAACAAGAAGATTTTTAATCAATCCTCAGCTACCTTGTTATTTTGATGATCGTGAGGAAAGATTATTGAATTTGTCTGAAACATGCCGTGCGCGGTTAATTGATCGTCGAGAGGGGCTGTTCCGTGAACCAGGTTCTGATAGTTTTATTCCTCTCAACGAAGCTATGAGATTTGGTCTTATCGTTGATATTGAAAGTGCTGGATTTGGATTATATGAAACTATAGCTATGGGCTTCTATAACCCACAAACAGGTTTAGTGATAAATCCAGTTGGCGATAGACAATTAACATTGAAAGAAGCGATTAAGGAAGATTTTGTCAATCCTTATAACTCACTTGTTAAAAATATAACAACTGGAAAATATGTTCGATTAGATGAGGCAATCGAAAGTGGAATAATCGACGATGTGGCGGGAGTTTTTACCAATCCAAAAATTAATTTTGTTGAAGCTAAATCCAAAGGTTTAATCGTAACAAATCGAAAATTACTTTCAATAGAAAAGGTAATTCGTTGTCATTTATATCGTTCTAAAACCGGTAAGTTTGTCAATCCCTCAACATGTGAGTATCATGATTTAAAAGAAAGTATTAATACTGGACTTATTGATCCGGATAGTACAGTTTTTAAAAATTTTGTCAGTGGAACATCAGTACCTTTAAAAAAAGCAATTGAAAACGGTGATATTGATGTAATTAAAGGTCGAGTACTTGATTCAAAATCAAAACGAGCATACAACTATGATATTGCTTTTGAACGTGGTTTATTGGTGACTGTCGATAACCCATTATCAAATCGTCTGATACGAAAACTCGATACAACTGATTTAACAGCATCACCAGTTTCAAAATCACCAAGAGATATGAGCTTAGATGAAGCTATTAAGTATGAAATTATTGATCCTGAAACCGCAGTTATAAAAGATCCTAAAACAAATAAATTTAGAACATTAAAATTAGCTTTAGCCGAAGGTGGTGTCGATTTAGAAAAAAGAACAATTGTTGATTCAAAAATGTTATTCTTTGTATTCGATCCAACTTGTGTTATATATGTTCGAGAACCAATAACGTTTGATCAAGCAATCGAAAGTAATCATCTAGATTTATTAACTGGAAGATATTGCAATCCACAACAAATCGATAAAATTTATACATTAAAAGAAGCAATATCATTGGGATTAATAGACCCTGAATCAGTTTTAGTTAAAGATGGAGCGAAAAAGAAATTAGTTCGTTTACCAGAAGCATTCCGTAAAGGTATTGTTGATGCAGAAAAAGCTAATGTTTTAGATACAACAACATCAAAGCTTAATTCTTTAACATCTGCCATTGATATTGGTCTTATAATAACACCAAAACGTTCATTTAGTTTATTAGAAGCGATTATGTATAATTTATATAATCCAACGACTGGTGGATTTATTGATCCATTTGCTGTACCAACAACAATCATCGATCGTAAGCGTTTAACGTTAGCTGATACAATATCGTCGGGTTTGATTGATCCAACGTCAACCGTTGTTCGTGATTCCGCTAATAGTACAATAGTGCCGTTAGTTGCCGCTCTAATGTCCGGTTTAGTTGATCCTATCGAAGGACGGCTCGTTGAATCTGAAACAAAATCGGTTGATTTTACAAAAGCCGTCGAACGAGGTTTATTATTACCGGCGGAGCAGAGGGTGAGTTTTATATATTTTAAAAAATCAATTTTTTCGCTCAATTAGTTATTTTATTAATTTTTCATAGAGAAAATCAAAATTACTTTGAAACCAATTTATCGAAATATAATTCTCTTTGAAATTTTAAAATTTCCTTCAGCACTCGCCGTCCATTTTTTTATAAATTACTTTCTTTTAATCAATCCAAAAAAATACTTTTCTTACTATTACTATACATACATTATTTTTTAATCAATCTACGCATAATAAATAAATAAATACAATTGAAAAATTTAGGCCTAACTAGAAATTAAAATTTTGTATTAATTTATTATTTACAAAATGAAACATCATTTCCTGTAAATTTTTTTTTAATTACATAATTCATCACATTCATTTTTTTCTGTCTATCATGTAGTTGCATTCTTTTAGGTTCCTCATTTGTAATGGGTTTAAAAATTATTGATTTGAGTTACATAACATAAATGAAATATGTGACAAATATTTATAGGGTGAACTTAAAGCATAAGCAATAAATTAAAAGCGGATGATTCCTTCATTATACATCGTTGTAATGCTGTAAGTAATGATTACACTTGCATATTATAACCACAGGGCATTCTATTCAAAATAATCACCCTTGCCATTCAATTTTATTGCAATTCATTTTTAAACTTCTTTTAAAGAGTTCCAGCTTCTACCATATTGAATATTGACTAGGGTGGCCCTTAAAAACCGATTATTTTTATTTTTTTCACGGTACCCCCTAAATCGGTTCTAATGCAAAATTTGAGACCATTCCGTAAATGTTAACCCGTGCCCCCTCTAAAGTAGAGTTAGAGTCATTAGAGTCATTTTTCAAAAAAAAGCGAAAAGTTCCACTACAACTTTTCTGTTGGTGTATCCACAACTGTGGAAGTGTTGGGGATTGATAGTACTCCATTAGAAAATGATTTCGTAATTTTTTTAAATTTTTTGGCTAACCCTTTTGCCGTCGGTGACGGTCACGAATTCGGCCAAAAAATCTAAAAAGAGGCCCGGGGCACGGGTTAACATTTACGGAATGGTCTCAAAATTTGCATAACTTATTTTTAGGAACATTAGAACCGATTTAGGGGGTATCGTAAAAAAAATAAAAATAATCGGTTTTTAAGGGCCATCCCAATATTGACATTTATCATCTTACTTTCTAATTCTTATTAAGTCAACGATTTCACAGCAGTTTTTAATGCGTGTCAGTGTTCCAAAGTCAAATCATTTCTCCAATAGCAATTAGTAATTAAGTTTAGCTTCATTCGCACCTGTGAGATTTAGGTTTTCAGATTTTCATTTCAAGTTGGCTAACCTATTGCAAGAATTTATAAAATATCATTGAATATGTGTTAATCATTAAATGTTCCAGGGGAATAAATTACCGATTGCTCATAGCTCTCCTTACGAAGGATTAAAATACACGTTTTAATACTTGCTAACAGTTTGCACTTTACTGTTGAAAATGCCTGCCCAAAGAAAACCTTAGAGAGCACAAATAAATGTCACATATGGAAAACAATAATATCATGGTCGCTCAAGTCAATAAAATTTAAATGTTGCTTTTAATTACCTCCAAACAGAACAATTAAATATATTTTGTTTTGCTTTTAAGTATGTTCTATTTTGTAACTTCTATATTGTTATATTCATTAAATTGAATATGTCTAATTGGCAAGCTTTTATTCTTAAAAGTATTTTAAGTATTATTATTGCATGTCTAAGAATATGAATCCAATGCTTTTGAAATCACCTGCACAACGGACACAAAAATGGTGTGGATTACAAAAAAAAATATTTAGAATAATTTTTTTTAATTTACAAAAAAAATTATTTTACTTTTTCTTTCAGCTAAAACTAAATAACAATTACATGATAGTAATAATACGAATTTAAAAAAAAACTGTTATTGAACTATTATCATTTCATTAAGAGATCATCGTCAGACTAACAACTAGTTAAATTGCATTTAGTGATCGTATTTAAATCTGTTTGATCTTTAAAAATGGAATCTATTTTATATAAATTATCATTGATTTTAACTAAAATATCAACAAAAATCATCAAGTCGAATATAAGTTTAATTTATAGTAATGAATGGCTTATCGGCAATAATCCCTCTCTGCCTTACGTACATAAATCATCTTATCATCGTTAATGTAATGTTCTTGCATGAAAAACAATGTTTGAAATATTTCATTATTATTTATATAAAAAAGTTAATTTTCATTGATAAATAGTTATCATTAACTATTTGTCATCTACAAGGTAGTATTTTTTTGTTATTTAAATTGTACAAAAAAATTAATTGCTTATAATTTGTGGATGATGTTTCCGCTTAATTGTTTGATTTTTCATTTGCATTTATATATTTGTATTTTTTTTTTAATTGTTGATCGGGAAGGATGTCATTTTAAGGTGTGGATAATTATAAATTACCTTGATGACCGACATTGAGTCAAGGACTTAATTTTATATAATTACTCTCTTTCTATTCACTTTTTAAAAACTAGTTTTAGAATTTCTTAAATGCTTCTACCCTCTAAATTCCGAATGTAGTAAATAAAAAATTTTCAAGTTTGTATAAAAAACCTGACTAGGCATTTGCCATACAAACTTATGAGTTAAAAGTCATTACTTTTTTACTATGCATCCATGTGCTGTTTGTTTTATCCTGTACAAATTAAAAAAACCTGCTAGAAATCTTTACCGAAATGGTTTTTTAGTGGTCTCGGATATAAATTGCGATTGGCAAAATATTGACCACCCATAATGAATTTTTCGTAATAATTCATTAACTTATCATTAATTAAAATTTAAATGATATTAAATAACATTTTTTTGTATCAAAGATCCAATGACTCCTATTTTTTCTACAAGTAAAATAACACTGACATGTGGTATTACCCCGAAAAATATCTTTGAAGACAATTGCGAGTTGTACTTTTTGTAGCATTTTACTACAATAATGGAGAATATGAAACAGGAGTACATTTCCATGTCAGTATTACAAGCTTTAGAAGCAAAGTAAATAAAAACCAAATTTCATCATGTTAGATGATCTTTCCTTTGTTTTTTTTAACATCAAATCATTTTCTTTTGAAGAAAAACGTGTTCTAGACCGAGTTGTGAAAACTTTGGCATTTTTGATTTTTCTAAAACTTGGCATATAAATAGTATGGACAAAATAAAAAATACAACTTATTTTGTAATTTGTTTTAAAGTGCATAGTTTATTTATAGGGTCACCCCCACATGCATGAAAAATGAAAATTCTGCCAATCCGATGTAACTTTTAAATTAAATTGCTCAAGAATGACTACCGATTTCATCAAACGTTTTTTTGTTTAATAGATAATTAGTTAATCGTTTGAAAAAATAAAATTAATTAATTGTTTTGGTATAACAAATTGGTTTTTGTATATAGTTGCAAGTTTTCTTTTTGATTTTAGATTAAAAAACTATTTTTCAAAATTCAAAACAAATATATTTTTATTTTATTTTAAATATATATTTTAATCTAACTTCTAAAAAACAATTTTAATTTTCTTATTTCTCTTACACGTGTTTCAATCTTTCGATCATCCTCAGAGAGAAAATATTTACAACTCAGTTGTAAATATTTTCTCTCTGAGGATGATCGAAAGATTGAAACACGTGTAAGAGAAATAAGAAAATTAAAATTGTTTTTTAGAAGTTAGATTAAAATATATCTCTTATCGTCACTGGTTTTAATGTAGTAAACCAGTGACGATAGGAAATTTCATCGAGTAGATCAGATTCTGTGTATGTACCAAAGGTGTATACATTGAACATCAAAACTTATAATTAAAATATATATTTAAAATAAAATAAAAATATATTTGTTTTGAATTTTGAAAAATAGTTTTTTAATGTAAAATCAAAAAGGAAACTTGCAACTTATACAAAAACCAATTTGTTATACTATAGTGATTTTATCGCACTCCAAAAAAAAAAATTTAATTTTAATTGTTTTTGTATTTAATTTTTAAATTAAAATATTAAAAAAACTTTTTTAAAGATGGTGCTACGGTCGAAGTCAATTGCAATTTAATTTATTTTTTTTAAACAGTTCTATCCTTACTCTAAAATATTTCAAATTTACAAAGAGGCGTTAATTCGTGTTCTTGAGATATTACATTTAGAAGATTTTTAGTCCCACTAAAATTCTAATTGTTCATTACTTTTTCGAACAACTTTTATCAACAAAAAATTTTAACCACTGAAGTTCGAAAAATGATGAAAAATTCGTATTTTGGTCGGACTAAACATCTTATGTTAGTGTTCGTTCGATCTATACCATTTCCTAGTTCAATTTTTAAAAGTTTAATTTGTACAACTAGATAGTTAAGTAATAATATTACATATTCATCGTCATTTTTTCAATTTTTTTTACAATTTATTTTTTGAAATTTGTTTGATTTTTTAAATTAATTTATTATATTTACAGGTTTTATTTCATTTTTCTTTTTCTTTAAATAAAAATAGCATTGGTGTATTGTTTGTTTTATTATATTTATTATTATTAATTTTAACACTATATATTTTATTGGAATGTTAACAAATTGCATGCTATAAAAACCAAATATATTTATTAACAAAATGAGAATGTAAATTTATGTTTGACAGTTTTTATTTATGAATTAGCTAGTTTCATAGTAGTGCTACCACAATTGGGTAAGATGTGGTTATTTTTTAAAATTGCATATTAAACCAAATTAAGAGCCAATTTTGAAAGCTTATCTATATATACTCTGTACTTCTTTTGCGAATTTGGTGTCTTTTCTTTTTTTTTAAAGTAAAGCTTTTACAGCCTAATTTCAAAAAGGTATGCATTTATTATTGTTTTTCAAAAATGTGTTTAAATTATTATTTTTCAGAGCTTTTATTGAAATGAAATTGTTGATTGGAATTTTAATTTGTGTGTTTTATTTGTTAAACCAAATTTATTTTTATATAATGTGTTTGTTTTCTTTTTATTCATTTAAATCATTATATCATCAATTTTTTATTTTTCCAAAATTCATCATCATATATTTTTTCCTAATTTTTATTGATTTATAAATTACAAACATAAACATAAAAATACTGTCGTTATTAATTTTTCAGTTTAAAAAATTAATAAAACAAAATTAATTAATAACTAATTTATTCTATTGTTTTCTTACACAGCAAGCAGTGAAGGAGAAGTTTGCATTATGTGAAGATAATTTGTCGGCACTCCTTAAATGGATAAGTGGAATTGAACAAAAAATCACAACAGTTGGAGGACCAAGAGAACGTAACGATGAACTTCGAAATCAAATAAATTCCTTAAAAGTAATATTCATTATTTTTTCTTGATATAAATAAAACATTGTTTTTTTGTTTTTATTTCTACTTTTCAGCAAATCAAAGATGAAATCGATTCCCAATCACGCCCAGTTGCAACATGTTTAGAACAAGTTCGTCAAATTGTTTTAACTGGAGGTGATGTTTTAAGTGCACCTGAAGTTGCTGGTTTAGAAAATTCAGGACGTGAACTTAGGTCACGTGTTGATCGTGCACAAGATCGAACATCAAGATTACTAAAACGTTTAAATGCTGCACGTGACGAATTAAATAAATTACAATCAGAATTAGAATTATTTTCAATATGGCTTCAAACAGCACGTCGTACGCTTGAAGACAAAGAACGTGCATTATCTGATTTAAATCGCTTATCTTCACAAAGAGATTCGATTAAAGAATTTGTCAGTGATGTAATCTCACGTCAAGCTGATTTAAGATTTATTGCCATGTCGGCGCAAAAATTCGTTGATGAATCAAAAGAATATTTGAATGTATTAAATGACTTCCGTACATCATTACCAGAAAGATTACCACACATTGAACCATTAGCTAGTTCAGAAAGTCCGATTCGCCAAGAAGTATCGCTAGTTTCAGCACAATATCGTGATTTATTACACAGAGCAAACGCTCTATCTGATAAACTATCAGGATTAGGTGGACGACAACGGGACTATCAAGATGCTTTAGAAAAAGCTCGGGCTTGGTTACGAGAAGTTCAACCTAGAGTAACACAAATTTTATCAGATCCTGTTGCAGCAGATCCACAAATTGTTCAAGATCAAATGAATCAAGCGAAAGGATTACATAATGAATTTATGGCACAAGAACGCCTTATTGATAACGTTCAACAAAGCGTTGATAATTTACTAAAATCATTGACTGGACAATTAAGTCCCGGCGAAGTATCAGCGTTAGAAGTTCCAGTAGAAGAAGTTAAAGATAAATATAGTCAACTTCTTGAAGCTTTAGGTGATAGATGTAAATTATTAGATACCGCTCTTGTTCAATCTCAAGGTGTTCAAGATGCTTTGGATGGTTTATTTGGATGGATGAATCAAGCGGAAGATAAATATAAACTTCAATTCCGTCCTGCATCTTTGATTAAAGAAAGACTACAAGAACAAGTAAGAGAACATCGTTCACTTTTAGTTGATCTTGAATCACATCATGAAAGTATTGATAGTGTATCTACATCAGCGCGTGATCTTATTCAAACTGCTTCAAATGCGCGTATGGCTAAAAAAATTGAATCAAAATTACAAGATGTTACGGGTCGTTATGAAAAACTTCTAGATAAAGTTGTTAAGCGTGGAGAGTTTTTGGATACAACTCTTGTTAATTTAAATAAATTCAACATTGAAAGCTCTGAAGTCGAAAAGGAATTATGCAGCCTTCAAGAAACATTAGAAAGCCGGGAATTAAGTTCTCTTCCAATTGATGATTTGGCAAATCGCATGTACGCAATGACTCAAGTTAAAGAACAATTGAGACCAATTTATGAAAACTGTGTTCATGTTGGTAAGGAATTAGTTGGTCAAAGAGATGTTACTGATACTGGTCCTGTGCGTGATCGTGTTAAAGCACTAGAAAACTTATGGAAAAATCTTGATAGTTCTTTAGACGAAAAATCAAAACTTTCCAAACAAAGAGCGGAACAGTTATCTGCTTATGATAACATCAAAGATCAAGTATTAGCATGGCTTTCAAGAATCGAAGCAAGAACCAATAGTTTAGCTCCTGTTGCTGTTGACATCGATGTCATAAAATTACAAACCGAGGAATTAAAACCGTTAGCCAAAGAACATCGAGATTATTCTGTGAATATTGATAAAGTAAATGACATTGGTAATCAATATGATGCTTTAATCCGTCCAGATAGCCCAACAAGAAAACGTTCAACATATAGTCCTATTAAAAGATCAACAGTAAGTCCACTAAGACGATCACCAAGTCCAACAAAATCAATGCATTTCGGACAAAGCCCAATTATTTCACCTTTATCACCCGGTGGATCGAGTGGTTTTGGTAGTCGAAGATCATCCCAAGATACTTTCCAACTTTCAGAATTATCACCAGTACAACAACAATTAAATGAAATTAACAATCGTTACGGATTAGTTGGAGTAAGAATCAATGATAGGCAAAATGAATTAGATTCAGTTAAAGAAGAAGTCAAGAAACATCAAGAAAATCTTAAGAATTTATCATCATTCTTGGATAAAATTCAAAGAACTGTTCCGAAAGAGGTCATTGGAACAAAAGATGAAGCTGAAAAATGCACAAAACAAGCAAGAAAAATTTTGGAAGAAATGTATGAAAAACAAAGCTTACTCGATTCAACAAAAGCTCAAGTTAAAGATTTACTACGTCGAAAACCTGATGTACAAGGAGCCGACAAATTAAGAAACGATTTAGAAGTTGTTTCGGATCGTTGGAAATCTTTGAATGATTTATGTAAAGAACGAATTAGTTTCTCAGAGCAATTACGCGATTTCCTTGATACGCATGATAACATAAACTCATGGTTGGGTGCAAAAGAACGTATGTTGACTGTTTTAGGGCCAATATCTTCTGATCCACGAATGGTTCAAAGTCAAGTACAACAAGTACAAGTATTAAGAGAAGAATTCCGTGGACAACAGCCACAACTAAACCATTTGATTGATGTAGGAAAATCGGTTATCGATCATGTCAAGCCAAATTCATTAGAAGCACAATCTATAAATGGAAAGTTGACAACAATTCAACGAAAATGGGACGATTTAGTTGGTCGTCTTGATGAACGTGCTGATAGCTTAGGTGCTGCGGCAGATACATCGAAAGAATTTGATGCCGGATTGAATCGTCTTCGTGAAGCATTACAAAATATAAGTGATAATTTAGACACATTACCAACCGATCGTGACTTCCAAGACAACTTACGGAAAATCGAAAATCTTGAACGACAACTTGCAGGACAACGTCCACTTTTAGCTGATGCAGAACAATCAGCCCAAGTATTGTGCAATGTTCTTGGAGATCCTGCCTCAAGGGCTGATGTGAACTCACGTGTAGCGGCACTTGGTAAACAATATGGTGCTCTACAAAAAAAACTTGATAATCGTAAAGCAGAAACAGAAGCTGCATTACGGGATGGAAGACAATTTGCTGAAAGTTGTGCCAAAACATTAGGATGGTTATCAAGTGAGTTAGGAAGTTTATCAGAACGATTACTTATATCAGCACATCGTCCAACATTACAACATCAAGTAGATAATCACGAACCAATATATCGTGAAGTCATGGCGAGAGAACATGAAATAATTATGCTTTTGAATAAAGGACGTGAGTTAACAGAAAAACCAGGAAATCAAAATTTACAACGGGATTTAGACAAAATCTCACAACTTTGGGATCGTTTACGTCGAGATGCAGTTGAACGTCATTCTAGATTACAACAGTGTTTAGAACAGTGTAGAAAATACTACGCATCTTCCGAAACATTCCTTGTTTGGTTACGAACCGCTGAAGACAAATTAGCTAACTTGAAACCTGGTTTATTAAAGAAATCTCAGCTTGATCAACAATTAAAAGAACTACAAACATTCCGTAGTGATATATGGAAAAAATCAGGAGAGTATGAAAGTACTAAAAATATGGGCGAGACATTCGTCACCGCATGTGATATTGACAAAGACCCTGTGAAGGCTGAGATTCAAGATTTGAAAGACAGATGGGAAAAATTAAACAACGATCTTATTGCTAGAACTCAAGCCTTAGATACATGCTCAAAACGTTTAACCGATTTCAACGATGAACTTAGAGATTTGGATAATGCTGTTGGTCGATGCGAAGATCGTCTAGCCGCCCATGATGCCTTGGGAGGAGCTGCTAAAGATCCTAAATTGTTAGATCGTGTCAAAGGCATTAAGGATGATGTTGATACATTAAGAAAACCTCTTCAGGCTTTAAGAAAATTAGCAAATGACATTTCAATTGAAATAAGAGAAGCTGGTGGAGATGCTGATCATCTCAAGAGAGATGTTGAAACAATAGGAGATCGAATTGATGATTTACATAGTCGATTAACAGATCGGTGTGGAGAACTTCAATCAGCTGCAACTGCTGTTACACAATTCCAAGAGCAGGTACGCAGCTTTGGTCTGGAGTTAGCTAATTTAGAAAGTGAAGTAGATGCATTAACGCCACCCGCTCGTGAAGTTCGAGTGATCGTCAACCAAATTGATACAGTTGTTAAAGTTTTAGATAAAATTGATCGTGCTGCTGAAAGTATTGGTGATCTCGAAAAATCAGGTGCTCGTCTTCTTGATGCTGGCTTTGCTCCAGATGCATTACAAACTCGTGATCAAATTTCTGGACTTCGTAAACAGTTATTACGTTTGGAGAATCGTACAAAAGACAACGAAGATGCACTTCAACAAGCATTAAAGGCCTTAACTGAGTTTTATAATGAACATACCGAATTATTGGAAGATCTACAACATCTTAGTGATGAATTCAAAAAATTAAAACCGGTTGGATCAGAACTTGATCAAATACGTAATCAACAAGAAGAGTTTAGACGTTTTAGAACCAAATTAGTGGAACCAGTTGCTCAAAAACTAGATGATATCAACCGCCTTGGACAAGATTTAGTACGATCCGCACAAAGTGGTGTATCAACTGCAGTTTTGGAAAAAGATTTAGAAAAAATGAATGATAAATGGAATAACTTAAAAGACAAAATGAACGAAAGAGAGAGACGTTTAGATGTAGCACTTCTACAGTCCGGTAAATTCCAAGAAGCATTAGATGGACTTGCGAAATGGTTAAGTGATACTGAAGAAATGGTTGCAAATCAAAAACCACCAAGTGCCGATTATAAAGTTGTGAAAGCACAGTTACAAGAACAAAAATTTCTTAAAAAAATGTTGCTTGATCGTCAAAATTCCATGTCATCTCTATTTACATTAGGACAAGAAGTTGCACAAAATTGTGATCCAGCTGAGCGGGTTAGAATCGAAAAACAATTAAAAGAATTAATGGGTCGTTTTGATGCATTAACTGATGCAGCACAAGCTCGTACGTTAGATTTAGAACAAGCCATGCATGTTGCAAAACAATTCCAAGATAAACTTGTTCCATTGACTAAATGGTTGGATGGTGCTGAGAAGAGTGTTAAAGCAATGGAATTAGTTCCAACTGACGAAGAAAAAATTCAACAAAGAATTCACGAGCATGAAGTCTTACATAGTGAAATTATTTCAAAACGACCAGATTTTTCGGAATTAACCGACATTGCAGGACAATTGATGGCATTAGTTGGTGATGATGAAGGTGCAACCCTTGGCGAACGAGTAAAAGGAATTACCGAACGTTACACTAATTTAGTAGAAGCCAGTGATAATGTTGGACAATTATTATTAGAATCTCGACAAGGATTGAGACATCTCGTATTGACATATCAAGAGTTAGTTGGTTGGATGGAAGCTATGGAAAATCGTTTGGCAAGATATAAAATTGTGCCAGTTCATACTGAAAAATTGTTAGAACAAATGGATATTTTAGTTGAATTAAATGAAGATATTGCTAATAAAGCTCCAAATGTTGAATCCACTGTTGAAACTGGATCAGAATTAATGAAACACATAACTTCCGATGAAGCTTTACAATTAAAAGATAAACTAGATTCCCTTCAACGTCGATATGGTGAATTAACAACAAAAGGTGGTGATCTTCTCAAAAAAGCTCAATCAGCATTACCACTTGTTCAAAATTTCCATCAAGCGCACAATCGTTTACTTCAGTGGTTACAAGAAGCTGAATCAATTCTTGCAACTGGTGATCCTCGTGAAAATGAAATATTACGTCTTCACAGTGATTTATCTGAAATGAGACCTGTTTTAGAAATCGTTAATTTGATTGGACCACAATTATGTCAAATCTCACCAGGCGAAGGCGCTGCAACAATTGAAAGTTTGGTTACTCGTGATAATCGACGATTTGATGCTATTGCTGAACAAATTCAACGTAAAACAGAACGGCTCCACTTAAGCAAACAACGATCAAAAGAAATTACAGGAGACTTAGATGAGTTGCTAGAGTGGTTTAGAGATATGGATGGTAGTTTACGTGATGCGGATCCACCATCAATGGAACCTGACAGTGTTCGATTACAGTTACAAGAACATAAATCTATTAATGATGATATTGCTAGTCAAAAAGGTCGTGTTCGTGATGTTACAACAGCGGCAAAGAAAGTTTTAAGAGAATCGCAACCAACTGATGATGCAATTTCACTACGTGAAAAATTGGAAGATCTGAAAGAAGTTGTGGATACTGTGACCGGTCTCTGTTCGGATAGATTATCAATTTTGGAACAAGCACTTCCGTTATCTGAACATTTCGCTGATTCTCATAATGGTTTATCGTCATGGTTGAATGAAATGGAACATCAAATTTCAATGCTAAGCATGCCAGCTTTACGTCCAGATCAAATTACAATTCAACAAGACAAAAATGAACGATTAGGGCAATCTATTATTGAGCACAAACCATTACTTGACAAGTTAAATAAAACAGGAGAAGCTTTAGCGGCACTAGTTGCTGATGACGATGCAAATAAAATTCATGAAATTCTTAATTCTGACAACGATCGATACAGTGCGTTAAGAGCGGAATTAAGAGCACGTCAATTAGCTTTAGAACAAGCATTACAAGAATCCAGTCAGTTCTCAGATAAACTTGAAGGAATGTTACGTGCCTTGGCTAATACTGCTGATCAAGTTAATCAAGCTGAACCCGTTTCTGCTCATCCACCTAAAATTGAAGAACAAATTGAAGAAAATGCTGCCCTTATAGAAGATGTAAATAAAAGAGGTGAGGCATTTGCCGCCGTTCAACGTGCAGCAAATGATGTAATCGCCAAAGCTTCAAATCAAGCTGATCCCGCTGTTCGTGATATCAAAAAGAAATTAGAAAAACTTAACAATTTATGGAATGATGTGCAAAAGGCCACTTCAAAACGTGGTGCTAAATTGGAGGATGTTTTAAAAGTTGCTGAGAAATTCTGGAAACAACTTCATGCTGTTATGGAAACATTAAAGGAACTTCAAGAGACATTAACAACACAAGAGCCACCAGCCGCACAACCACAGGCTATTCAAAAACAACAAGTTGCCTTACAAGAAATTCGTCATGAAATCGATCAAACAAAACCAGAAGTTGAAGAAGTACGAAGAACTGGAAATAATTTGATGTCATTATGTGGTGAACCAGATAAACCGGAGGTTAAGAAACATATTGAAGATTTAGATCATGCATGGGATAATATAACAGCGCTTTATGCTAAACGTGAAGAAAATCTTATCGATGCAATGGAAAAAGCGATGGAATTCCATGAAACTTTACAAAATCTATTGAAATTTTTGGATAGAGCCGAAGATCGTTTTAATAAACTGGGACCAGTTGGATCAGATATTGATGCAGTTAAAAAACAAATATCTCAACTTAAAGATTTTAAGGATGATGTTGATCCACATATGGTTGAAATTGAAGCTTTGAATCGGTGAGTAATCTTAATATTTTGTTTATGAATACTTTCATTTTAGAAACAGTAAAAGAAAATAGTTTAAATATAAATAGCATTATGACTAACTTATTATCATTATTATTTATTCACATGTCCTTCTATTTAAATAAAATAAATAAAAATTCAAATATTCATCCTAATTATCACAAATCGCAGAGCGTTGGACAGGCAAGATAAACATTATATTTTATTTCGATGTTTTTATTTAATTATTTATAAATGTGCTATTGAATATGATAATCATTTATACAACGTATAAGCTTTTTTATGGTTTGATTTTTAAAACTTAAATATTCGTCTTCTTGATATATTGTTCAATAAATTCTAAAAACACGAACTTTTTTAATTTCTTGTTTGCCTACATTTTTGAGCCTAGCTAAAATCTAAACATTTTTTTATAAAATTAAAAACAAAAGTGGGGACTGTAATTGAGGCCTACCTGAAGGCAATGCAAAATGTTTAGAAAAATTCGTGACTCAAACTTCTTAAATTTAATACAAGAAACATTTGGCTTCATAAATTATTATAAAAAATTGTTCAAAATCTGGAAAAATCTAAAAATTGCCATTCTGGATAAGAAAAATTGGCTTTAAATTCTCTCATCAAGACGAATACTTCATTTATTATTTGCCAAAGTTTTATAATAAATTAAATTATTAAACAGTGGTGTCTCAAGAGGTTACGCCAATGTGAATATGCGGTTATTATAAATTTTATCACGTTCTTTTTTTCATATTTTGTGAACAGTTGCAGCGGATGATATGGTTTAGATACCATGTGCTACATTAATTGGTTTAGATTGATATAGTTTACACTGAGACTCCACTGCAGATTATAAATCTACTATGGGTGAATTTGATTAAACGAATGCTTTTTATTGTGCGTCTTAAAAACATCTTCAATGCCTATTTGTCATCAAAATCCCTTATAAGACATTGAAATTATCGAGGACTAAAATTAAAAGTGGTTTAAAGACAAAAATGACAACCCGGAATTATTAAATATAAAATTGAAAGTTGAAATGTAGATCTACTGATGACTCGTACGAAAGATTTATGCACGAAGTCTCATCAAAATCGTAGGACAGGAACTTCTTATTAGATTTTGGTGATACTTTTTGTCTTTCAAAATTTTGTAGCAAACGCCCCAAGCTGATCAATTAAATTGACCCATTGAAATGGGTATTTGCTAAGATGTTTGCCGTCCAGATACAGTCATATACCCAATCCGTTTGGTTGTACGGACCATTGTTTTAGATTTTAGATCTTGAACGCCGATCACTGTTGTTCACTTCATAACATTCATTACCAAGTGGTTAAGCCATCATTTAAAAAGAAAATGATAAAACCTCAGTTTAATCAAATTCAGTTCATAGTGTATATGCGCCACATTATTGTTAACGTAACTGCATGATGTTTAATGCTATTAGCCTTTGCTTTGATTGATGATTTGTTTGTTAACTATGTAATCTCTTTTTTTTTCAATCCTAAATTTATGATAAAACTAATTTGTAAAACTTCAACAGACAAGCAATCGAATTGACGGAAAAAACTTCTGCTGAACAAGCAGCTGCAATACGAGAACCATTAAACTCAGTCAATCGAAGATGGGAAAATCTCCTTCGAGGTCTTGTCGAACGACAAAAACAACTTGAAAATGCACTATTACATTTAGGTCAATTCCAACACGCTCTAAACGAACTTTTAGTATGGATTAGCAGAACCGATAATACATTGAATCAATTAAAACCAATTCCTGGTGATCCACAATTACTAGAAGTTGAATTAGCTAAATTGAAAGTGCTAGCAAATGATATACAAGCGCATCAAAGTTCTGTTGATACATTAAATGATGCAGGAAGGCAGTTAATTGAAACTGATAAAGGATCTATTGAAGCATCAACAACACAAGAAAAGTTGTATACATTAAATAAACAATGGAAGGATCTTTTGCAAAAATCTTCGGATCGTCAGCATGAGTTAGAGGAAGCCTTGAAAGAAGCGCAAGCATTTATGGGTGAGGTTCAAGATTTATTAGGATGGTTAGGTGATGTTGATAGTGTGATTGGGGCTAGCAAACCAGTTGGTGGCTTACCAGAAACTGCAACGGAACAACTTGAACGTTTTATGGAAGTTTATAAAGAATTAGAAGAAAATCATATTAAAGTTGATACATTATTAGCTCAAGGCCAAGAATATATTAAAAAACAAACTTCTTTGAAAGTTCCGTCTAGTAATTTACAACATACTTTAAGAACATTGAAACAAAGATGGGATGCAGTGATCTCTCGAGCAAATGATAAAAAAATTAAACTTGAAATTGCACTACGTGAAGCTACCGAATTCCATGATGCTCTTCAAGCATTTGTTGAATGGTTGACTGCTGCTGAAAAACAATTAGCTGGTGCAACACCAGTTTCAAGAGTACTAGAAACAATTCAAATACAAATTGAAGAACATAAAATATTACAAAAAGATGTGTCAATTCATCGTGAAGCTATGTTGTTACTAGATAAAAAAGGAACTCATTTGAAATATTTTAGTCAGAAACAGGATGTTATTTTAATTAAAAATTTGTTAGTATCTGTTCAACATCGTTGGGAACGTGTTGTAGCTAAAGCGGCGGAGCGAACCCGTGCACTGGATCATGGGTATAAAGAGGCTCGTGAATTTCATGATTCTTGGGCAAATCTTCTTAATTGGCTACAAGAAACTGAAAATAATCTCGATAGCTTAGCTGACGATGTAGCGAATAGTAATTCAGCAGATAAAATTAAAAAACAATTGGAAAAATTACGAGAAACCCAACGCAATTTGTCCTCCAAACAAGGTCAATATGATACAACAATACGAACTGGAAAACACTTAATTGATCGGGCACCAAAAACAGATGAAGTTCCATTAAACGAAATGATAATTGAGTTAAAAGAATCATGGACAAGAGTTTGTGCCAAGAGTGTTGATCGACAACGTAAATTGGAAGAAGCTTTATTATTATCTGGACAATTTTCAGAAGCTTTACAAGCTTTACTTGAATGGCTAAGAAAAACGAAACTACGACTTTCAGATCAAGGTCCAGTTCACGGAGATCTCGATACAGTAACAACTTTAGTTGAACAACACAAAAATTTGGAATCAGATTTACAAAAGCGAGCACAACAAATGCAAAGTGTATTGAAAACAGGACGTGATTTAGAAAAATCTGCAGACTCAAAGAATGTTTCAAAGAACTTAAAAGAATTACAAGGTCTATGGGATGATGTAACTGATTTAACATCGAGAACTGGAAGTAGATTACAAGAAGCTTTACGTGAAGCTGAACGTTTGCATAAAGGAGTTCATATGTTACTTGAATGGCTATCGGAAGCAGAACAAAAATTGCGATTTGTTTCATCAACACCAGAAGATGAACACCATGCTCGAATCTTACTTGATGAACATGAAAAATTCTTAAGAGAATTACGAGAAAAAGAACGAGATAAAGATGATACATTAGCTTTAGCTCATTTCATTTTGGAAAAATCTCATCCAGACGCTGTTCCCATTATTAAAAATTGGATAACAATTATACAATCACGATGGGATGAAGTTTCACAATGGGCTATATCAAGAGATACAAAACTACGTAGTCATATGCAAACTCTTAAAGATTTGGATGATTCAATTGAGGAATTATTAGCATGGTTGAGTGGACTTGAGGCGACGTTATTGAGTATAGTTTATTTTTAATTATTGAAATCGTGAATTTCTTTTCATTTTTAATTTTATTATTAGATTTGGAAAAGGAACCTTTACCTGAAGAAATTCCAACCGTTGAAGCTTTAATCGCTGATCATAAAGAATTCATGGAGAACACTGCACGAAGACAACTGGAAGTTGATCGCGCTTGCAAACCAAGACCCGTACCAGCTGGAACAAAAGATAGAAAAGTATCCCGCGGTACTATTAAAACGTGAGTATTAAAATTTGTTTTATGGGTTTATGTATGTTTCGTGTTAGAAATTATATTTTTGTTTTATTTGAATTTCTACTTATTTTTTTTTATATTACATTTATGTTCATTTGCACGAATTTCAAATGTTTTTAACTAAAATTTGTTTTGTTTTATTATTTTGTTTTTATATTTTATTTATATTGTTTGAGCATGTTTGTGTTGTTTTTATAGTAAGGGTTCTGTACAAGATTTACGGGAGCACGAACACACTGCTGAATGTGGCACTTTATGTAGACGACAAAGGTTTGTGTTTGAATTTTGTTATTTATTTATATTTTTTACACGTTTAGTTATAAATTAGTTTTTACTTAATTGATTAGAAAACATATTTATTATAGAAAACAAATTTTGGGTTATGGGACAAATGAGATTTTATTTGCACAATTTTTTATTATATTTTTTCCGTTAAATTCAATTAATATCAAAATATTTTAAATGCTAATTTGAAGGACAGGAGTATCTGCTCCCGTTTTAGATGCAGGATTGATCGCGATAGTATTTTAATGTAATTTTTGACCTCTTGGTTCAACAACATTGTGAACAGTAAAGAAAAAATAAATAAGACAGCAAATAATTGATTAACCAACAATAAAGTCATATCTATTCGGTTATAAAAGTAACCCACTTGATTTGTGTTTAAAAAACGATCCTAGTACAACTCAATTTAAAAACACAGAGCCTATAGAAAGGTCTAAACACAATTCAATTTTAACTATATTGAATGTAGAAACTTCTAAGTCATTCAAAGATAATCCACACCGTGTTTGGAACTACAAAAATACGAATGCCCTAAAAGCTTGCTTCATACCGAAAATTCATACCAAATTGTCTTCAAAGCTGATGCCTGATGTTTTTAAAAAACACAGAAAATTAAGAAATATGAATATAGTAATAGTATTAAGAATAAAGAATTCGCGCTCTATTTAAATTAAAAAATTATTAAAATAGCAGCGATATTCGCTGCTATTTTCAAATGTGATAGCTCAGTTTATTTTGATAACAATATTTTGACACGGTTGGCTTTTGTTTTTTTTAGCTTTAAAATATAATGTCAACCCAAATTGGTACATAATATCTCATTACTTATTATACTAAGCTAAGTCACTTTTTTGTGCATAAGTTGACTATATTTACTTAGTACTGTCAACAATTAAACCCTTGAAATTTATCTATATTATATAAAATTATAATTGTGGAATTTACTTTTTAGCTTTAAAGGTTCTCGTGATACTGGTTTGAACTCGCGTAAAACAAGGTAATTATATTTTGTTTGTATTTTACATCTAGAAAGCACTAAATATTATTATTCGAAAGTGTAAATTATTTTATAAATAGAAATTTAATTTTATACATAGAATAGACAGATTATAAAATACCTTTAGATAATTGAGTTTCGTTTATATTTTATGCACGATTTTTTTCTCCCAATCAAACAGTCGTGTCAGTCCTGGAAGAGAAAATACACCCGAACGTGATCGGTTACCACATTATGGTCCAAGATTTGCAACAAGGTAATTAAAGGAAATAAAATAGGCATTATTCTACAATAAAGAATTTTTAAATCTTTATTATTTACTAGTTAAAATAAATTTGATTACAGTTTTGTTTTTAACTAATTTGTCTTTTGTTATATTGTCATTACTAAAACCATTTCATTTTGTATTTGTTCAAAGTATACATAGTAATAGAAATATTTAATATTTATAATTTATTTTTATAACTTTTTCAGTCATGTTGAAATTGAATTTAGATCGGCACATGCCCGTCTTTTATGGGATAAATGGCGTTACGTTTGGATGTTGGCATGGGATAGACAAAGACGTTTACATGATCATTTATTATACTTACAAGATTTAGAACGTGTAAGACAATTTAGCTGGGATGATTGGAGAAAACGTTTCCTTAAATTTATGAATCACAAAAAATCTCGTTTAACGGATCTATTCAGAAAAATGGATAAAGATAATAATGGATTAATACCACGTGAAGTTTTCATGGACGGAATAATAAATACCAGTAATTATTCCATTTGATCGCAAATTATTATTAGAAAATTAATATTTTTGCATTTTTTATATTTTATTAGAATTTGATACATCTCGATTAGAAATGGGTGCCGTTTCTGACTTATTCGATCGTAATAATGAAGGTTTAATTGATTGGCAAGAATTTATTGCTGCATTACGGCCTGATTGGCAAGAAAGAAAACCTGAAAATGATGCTGATAAGATACATGATGAAGTCAAACGTTTAGTTATGTTATGTACATGTCGGCAGAAGTTCAGAGTTTTCCAAGTTGGAGAAGGAAAATATAGAGTAAATAATGGCATTAAAATAATTTTATTAAAAAATTTAATTTTGTTTTTTGTTTCTTTTTAAAGTTTGGAGATTCACAAAAACTTCGTTTGGTTAGAATTTTAAGAAGTACTGTTATGGTTCGTGTTGGAGGAGGGTGGGTTGCTTTAGATGAATTCTTAGTGAAAAATGATCCTTGTCGAGGTATGTTGTTTAGTTTTTTTAAATTAGTAAAACTGTTTTTTATGAAAAACGTAATAAAATAGTTTTAATTAAAAATTTTAAAATAAAACCGAAAAGGAAATGGTCATTTATTAATTCAGTTTAATCCGAAACTAATAATACAGCATTAAAACATATATTAAAATATAATTCGCTTATATAATATAATTCATAATTTTACTATTATAATAATTAACTAATTAAAATAATTAATTTTCATTTTGCTTTCACAAAAAAACATCATTTTCGATCATCTAATATAATATAATATTAATATAACTCTTCGCAATATGGAAAACGTGGAAAAATTTTCCTAAATTTTATTACTTTGGTTTTAAATAAAATTGATTTTTGTTTTTTTTTTAAATTAATTTTTATTTGTTTGTATGTTTGTTAAAATTATTATTATTACAAAATTTTTGCGTGTTAAAAATAATTGTTTTTTTTTTAAATTTTATAAATGCATGTTTTGTGGTATGTGGGTATTGTTTTTTCTATTACTTATATTCTAATAATATTGGAAATGGATTTTATTATTATTTTTATTTGTTTAATGTAACGGTAAATAATAAAGTTGCAATTGTTTTACCGTTACCAAATCCGAAAGATCCAAAACAACATGAGGCATGTTGTCCATTATGTAAGCAAATCAGAAAATTAATTTCATTAAATTACTTTGAATTTTGTTTTATTTATGGATTTAGATTTACGAAGCAATTATTATATGAAATTTCATTTTAGTTTGTGTTTTTAAAAAAAAAAATCTGATTGTAATCGCTTCGTTTTGCTTGAATAATATTCGGTTTTTTAAAAATGTTGTCTTTTGTACAGTTTTGAGATGATTTTAAATAGAATTGTAAATAGAGAACCAATTTAGGAAGAAAGGTACTAGATACGAAAAAAAAAATTGAAATTTGAAATTCTAGACTCAAACAAATGTAGTAAGTTACTATAAGATTTTATAAATAATTTTTATTGCCATATTTAATCTAATTTAAAAACAAATATAAATGCATGGTACTCGTAGTAACAGATTAAATCAAATAATATTACTAATATTAATTTTTATCGCTAATAAACTACTCGTTTGAGGCAAATGAGTGTTTGGTCAAAAATAATTAAGTTTTTTGACAGTATAAAAAACAACAAGTTCATCTATATTTTATGAAATTATTTCATAATTTCAATTATTTTTTTATATTATAATTTGCTTAGTTATGCATTGTTTATTCTAGATGTCTCTGAATAATTTTGCCATTCTTTTTGATGTTAAAGAATTTATTAAAATAGTTTATTGTTGTAACAGTGACAAGCATAATTTTTAACATGACAAGTAATACAATAGCTATACAAATTGAAAGTGGTTCTGCTTTTAGATCGCTGTCATTGATGGCCTTTACTGTATATGAACCAAATATTGGTTTCTTGGTTATTTCTGAGTTTTCCTTTTCTTAGCCATTCACAAAACACGATTTTCTGTAAATCCAGTTGTGAAAATGTATTTAATTAGATGTGGGTGTTAAGTAAGGTTACCGATCACTTAATATTTTTCTATTTAAACTTATAATAAAATTTACATTTTTCTTCTATAAGATGTCCTCTAACATTTTACTTTGCCTTAACGCTAGAAACGTATTCCACAAAAAATTAAGCCTAAACTGAGCAAGTGTAAGTTTATTTTTATATATCCGGGCATGCTTTAGTCTGAAACCCATCGGCGTGAAATATATGCACAATTATCCAACCTTGTAAAATACGTAATACATACTAAAGAAATCAGCCGGGTCAAGTTCTTTCACATTCTTCTCTAAAAGAGATGATCAATCCTATGATGCCGTCAAAGCTATATACTTTACTTGTATCATCTTAAAACATCTCCATTTCAGACCAATGTATCCGCTATCTCTAAAGTGTTATCATGTACCTATGCTTTACAAAATAGGATTGCAATTAAAATTATTACACATACATAAACCTCGATATAATGTAAATAAATTTCAGTTCGTTGGTTACTCGTTGTTACCATTAGTTTTTCTAACGTTTGGACAAATCACCTCCTACAGTTTTTATTTTTTTTTTTCAATTTTTGTTCACTATGTTTTTTGCATATAAATGCTTCACTAAGCTCAGTTACCGCTATGCAAAATAATACGCGTGTTGATCCTCACTGTGCACTGGATGTAATTAGATTTTGGCCGTGTTCTGTATGATTTTTAATTACACATTACATTACATAACCGCCATTTCAACTAGAAAGAACCTTTGTTCCCTCGATCTTTTATCATCATGACGAAACTATTACGCCTTTCTTAAAAGAGTAGGTGATTTGCGTTTTTGGTTGTGCAAAACTCCTGGATACTTTGCATGGAGGTTTTGGTTTTAAATCCAACGCTCGCATTGTTCCTCAATTCCAAGTTCTCTCTAAAAGCTTATTTGGAGCTTAAATGAAAAAATCACTCTGCATATATTCAATTAAAAATTACTATGCAAATTTATTTCAATTTTCGAAATCTCGAAAAATTGAGTATTTTAAAGCTTCTTTCGTTGTTGATAAAACAACTTTATTCTTTTCGATTAACATAAAATATATTTTAATATATTTTGTATGATTTTAATTTAATTATGCTAATAAAATTTATGTTAAATGCTTATGTGTTGTCAATTTTTAAATATATATTTAATTGAATATTATTCCCTATTGTGATCTCGTTTTTCGATCATGTTTTAAATTGAAAAAGCTTGAATTTTTAAACGGCACGGTAGACGCAAAAATATTTGCTTTTACTTTAAGTTTCGTTGAATTTTTTACTTTCGATCCAATAGCTATTTTGAAAACGTTTTTTACTTGTTTGTTTTTTATATTATTTCATTATTTTTATTTTGTTATTTTAAATATATGTTTTTGTTGTGAAATAGTTTTTTATCATTTTTGTTTTTTTTTATTTTTTATTTTTATTTTGAATTCCTTCACCAATAATATTCCTGTAAATACCAAACTCCTTGTTAAATGAAACACAAATAAAATTCAAAAACAAAATAAAACAAAACCATCACAATATAGCCAAGGGAAGAACAAACATCGAATTACGGGAGCAATTTATTTTGGCTGATGGCGTTTCTCAAAGTATGGCAGCTTTTAAGCCGCGCGTATCGATTGGAGTTGGTCAAAATGGATCACCAACTATTAGTTTACAAGGGCCAATAACAAAGGTAAATTTTACAATTTTTATATAAAATAAGATTTTAAACAAACTAATGGTTTTACTGAAATCATTATTTTATATCAATTATAAAATATCTTAAATATAAAATATAATGTTATGTATTGGCAAATGACAATTTAACCCCAAACTATGCATTACAAATTGTCCAACGATTTAAAATGGTAAGTATTCTTTTGTGTTGTTGTTTCAGCAATTTTATGTAGTTATAGTTTTTAAGGCACAATCAGTGGTTGCATGTATTTTTTTTTTCAATTTATTGTTTTTATGGATCAGAGGTAGTATTATTTCGTTTGATGTTTTTTTTTGATTTTGTACCTACTTTTCTTGGTAATGTTATTCGTTTGATAATTTTGTGTAAAAATATCGTTGATTACTTGCTTGGTTTTCACGCATACACCAAATACACAATTTTTTGTGTGTATTAAACACGCATTCCGTTAAAATAATAACTATTTGTTGTTTGTTTTTTTTATTTATATAATTTCGGTATAACTAAAACCTAAGATTATATATTTATATTATATGTTCGATGTATTATTACATGCGTGTGTTTCATTTCAAATTAAATCAATAATAATTAATCATACAACGGTAAAATGAAAAATGATCATTTTCTATCATCGGCTATATCTTATCGAGTTTTAAAAATTTGTAATAAAATTTATTTCTTAAAAATATATAAAAGCCGATGAACATTTGGCTGAGTTAATGCCAATATTCGAACGACTACGAGCTCAAGAACAAATCCCTTGTGCGTATCCACTACAAATGGCAGCTGGAGGTTCAGTTTTTATACGAGGATCTAAATCCTCTCCACTTTCCCCTCATGCTCCACATTGTCATCCTTCATCACATTGGGTAAGACTTTATGTATTTCTTTTACATAATTTAAGTTTATAATATTATTATTTCAAATTAGACAAATCAAAGCATGTTATAATAATTATATGTTTCAAAACTGAAAATATTTAATTTTAATTTAATTTTTATAAATTTATAAGTGTAAACACAATTAACGGTTAACTAATATAATAATGAGTTACTGTAAGTATGATGACGTCCTCTGACATTCAATCTACCTCCTATTTATAAAAATTAAATATCGATTTTTTAAATTTATTAATCTTGAAATTTTAAAATTTAGGTCCGAGAACGTTCACAACGTTCAGTTGCAATGTCACGTCCATCACGTTCATCATTATCGGCATCAACACCTGACTCATTAAGTGACAATGAAAGTAGTTTAGGTGTTGGTGGTAGAATTAATACTCCCAGAAAACCTGCTGTACCTACACGAAGTGGATTGACACCAGGTGCTTCTCGCACTAATTCTAAACCAAATTCACGACCAGTTAGTCGTGCTGGATCAAAGCCTCCATCACGTCAAGGTTCATCATTATCATTAGACAGTAATGATGATACACCATCAAGAATTCCAACACGTCGTGTTCAAACATCTACACCATCTTCAACAGGAACAACACCAAGACCATCACGTTTATCAATAGGTTCAACTTCAGGTGGACTAAAACCTAACGGAACAAGTGCAGCTGGATCAAGACCAAGAACACCATCAGGCACTGCAAGTCCTGCACCTTCAAGGTAAAATAGTTTTTAAATTTAAAATCTCTCATTGCATTTTTAATTTGATTTAATTTGATATAAATAATATTGCTAATAATAATATCGTATGCTATAAACATATAAGCTATAATTAGTGCAAACGAATGGTTATTAGTGCAATCGAATGGTAAAGAATATCTCTTGGTTTCTTGCTACAACCGTATGCATATTTTGAACTAATTATAGCTTTAGAATAACTTTATTTTTATTGTAAAATTTTAATCAATATTAACGTTATGCTTGGCAACAAACTAATATGCATTATTTCTTATTCATATATTTATCTTCAAACTAAAAATTATAAAAAAAAAAAAATAATCAACTACTAGGAATGGAGGAATGAGTAGATCATCAAGTATTCCAACTCTAGTCGGCGTCCCTAGGTAATTAAATTAATCACTAATATTATTAATAAGCTTTGTTATTAAAAACCAATAACAATGATTAAAATTAATGGATTCTTAATTTACTGTTTTGTTATTTTTCTGTTTCCTTAATTCTTTTTCATGAATTTCTTAATAATTAAATAAAATTCGATAATTATGGGTTGTTATAAATAAATAATTTATATAGATCAAGGATACCTGTTCGTCGTATATCAAATGACAAAACAAATCCATCGTCGTCAAGTAATTCAAAATCAAATACAAGTAGTATAACTGATGTAGATGCATCAATCGGGTAAAGTCACTTTGAAGTAAAGATTTTGTGTGTTTGCTTTTTGTTTTTTTTATTCTTTGAGTTTTCTCCATCCATTCCCTTTTAATTGTTAATGTTAGTTTCATATTTGTTTTATGTTTATCCGTTTCTGTTGCGAGTATTTTCGCGATGTTATATGTTTATAGAATTTTTTTTATTTTACAAGCTTTTTACAGTTAGAATTAATAGAATTAATATTCCTCATGCTGATTTGAATGAACCATCAATGGCAAACAGTTGCGGTTCGCAAACCTGATTTGTATCTTTTTCCCGAGTAATAGATACCTCAGTATTTCCTTTAGATACTAAATGTTACTTCCCATAGTTTCAAATTTTTGTACTGTCATTTAAAATATCATTCAGAAGTTCAGCATGCGGCACGATTGCTTTTAACAAGTTGAGTGCGACTTAGCTAGTTCTAGCACAGAGGGATTTTTTGTTCGGAAAATCACCGATTTGGTTTTAGACTCTGTCAAAGATTTAACAACATTAAAATAAATAATATTTTGGTCAGGTATCACGCTTTGAACTCAACTTACCTCGATTCAGAGCTGCAATAGGAATACTGCCAAAATAAAAACAATGGTGACATCTAGTTATAAAAAAAGGATACTAAATTTTAAAAAATATGCAAATGATTAGCTTACCCTTTTTTAAATCCAGAAAAATGAGTAGTTGCAAATCTTGGTGAGCAAGGAATGGCTGCATATTTTCGTTTTATATATAAAATTTGTGAATGTCAATTTATGGCCAGTTTAACGTAGCAAGCGTCGTATTTTGACTAATTTCGATTACATGGATATCTAGAGCTTCCTGCCATTTTCCTGCGTTTTTCATTTTTTTTGCTAAAATTTTACAAATTATGCAAGTGGTACCCTTTTTTAAAACCAGAAAAATGAGTAGTTGCAAATCTTGGCATGTGACATATAAACTGAAAGGTGGGACCCAAATATGCACCGTACTGAAGTTTGAGCTTAATCGAGCAACGGGTCTAGGAATGGTAGCATATTTTCGTTTTCTAGAACAGAATAAAAACTATTGAATTAAAGTGAGAGTTTTTGAGATCTTTAGGTTAGAACTCAGAGTGCTACTGGCACTGTTTTGCATTGTTTTTATGCTGTCTCTCTCCTGTATTAATTTTCAATTCTCTTAATTAAACCATGAGGTCGAGTTTCACTGAAACAATTTAATCAACTAGTTCTATATGGGGGGTCAGCATAGATAGAGAGAGAATTTTGCATCAATACTGATGTTTAAAAAAACCTTTCCCCTTTCTTTATTGCTTTTGATTTAATACAACCTGTTACAACAGTATTTATTTATTTTATATGAATCACCGTTTTTGTTGTTGTTGTAACGCATCAATCGTACTTATAGATTTGTTCATAGTATTGTATTTCAAAATGTCGTATTCTTTGAACATTCAAATAAAAATCTGCAAAAGTGTGGTCTGCATAACTGCCTGTGTTTTATTAAATTTCATTGCCGTTTCACAATTGGCTAACTTATCAACTTTCAAAAATACTGAACTGGTATATTTTGCGAAACTGGTAATTGGTAGTGAAAAATAACTGTCATTTTCAGATATATCAGATAAAGTCATTATCTATTCAATTGTGTAGAAACAATGTAGAAACAATTGTTTAAAGAATTTCGGTCTTGGATTTGCAACCATACATATTTCAATTTTGATCTTCTAAGACAAAGTATAGAATATCAAGCAGCCATGGCTGCTTAAAGAACTTAGATACATATTAATGATTCTACTATTTTAGTTTAAATTAAATTATATAATTTTGCATGTATTGAATTTTACGTTAAGTTGTTTCTGCTTTTTTCCTGTCGAAGCTTTTTCTTAGCGATGTCATCAAACTTATATTCATTTTGCAGTTAAATTTAAAAATAATTCGATAGATCAATTTTGTCGCAAATTGACGCATTTTAAATGTATTTCTCATCCATTCTCATCGCAAAATTACTTATAAAAACTAGTATTAATAGTAATAATTAATTTTAGACGCACTGCAAGTGGCACATCGACCCCATCCGGTATGCAAACGCCACGTAAAGGTTCTGTAGAACCACAACCACCAACAGGAACATTACCAAGAAAAAGTCGTGGAACCACACCGATTGATCAAAGAGCACCATTTCGACTTTAACTGATATATAATTAATTATATATAAGTTAATTAATGTTTACCTATTTTTGGTTTTGTCGTTAATTTTCTCTTTAATTTATTTTGTTTTAACCAAAAAAAGTCTAAAATAAAAAACAAAATATATTTTTCCATTAGTTTTGAGACCATTTAATTTGAATTAAAAATTAATATTTTTTTTTAATTTTTGGTTATTATAATTTGTAGTCAGATATAAATATAGAATTTAATTCTAATTAATTTATATTAACATAGTTTTTAAATTGCCACATTATAATATTTTATATAATTCCTTAGTTTAACGTTTAAAGTATAACTAAATTATTTAGTTTAAAAAATATATATATAAATATTTTATTTGTTTTTATAGAACAATCAAAAAACTCACCCATTAAAAAAAAAGTGCAAAATATGTTCACAATTATATTTTTGCAAACTACAAAAGATTTATTAGTTTAGTTTTAAGTTTTTTTTTTTTACATAAAATACAAAAGCTTTTTGCAATCAATATATGGTACACAATATTTCCGCGCTGTAAATATTTATTAAATTCTAGATACTATTATTATTAATTGTTATTATTTTTATAAAAAGAAATCAAATTACATAATATATAATTGCCTTTGTAATTAAATTAAATATATCATCCAAGTTTTCTAATATATATTTTAAATTTTAGTCTATTTTTAAAATTGATTTTAAATAAAATTTCGCCAGATTTTATTGTAAATTTATTTTTTAAATTAAAAACAAAAAAAGTAATATTTTTATAAAGAAAACGATAAACTTTAAATTTTTGAATCTAACCTAATATTGCTCATCCAAAACACTGCGTTTCAATATAAATAGAGAGTTAAATTAAATAAATTATTAATCCATTATTTTCAATAATAAATTAATATATTCAATCGCCAGTGAATATAAGAATTTTATTTTTTTAGATAATAGTTTAACTAATTTATTTATATCAAATACAAAAATCTTGTACACATATATATATATATGAATTATAATAATTAATGTCGTTTACTATTTCTTGCTAAAAAAAGTCATAAATTAAGTTATAGTTAGTTGTTTTTTATATAATTTTTTTTGCATAAAAATTTATAAAAAAATTTTTTCATAATAATTGAAAATTATAAAATTGTAACAAAACAAAAAGAAAAAAAAATCAAAAAATTTAACAAAAATAAAAAGAACTAATTCAAACTCGTTCGTGTATTTTATTTTAAATCCTGAAATTCAGTTTTTTTATCAGTTACAATTATGTATCATACGATAGAGTTTGAAATGAAAACAAGGGGCTTACAAAGCAGTAGCGGACACGGTTTAACTATAGCATAGCACAGTCTTGCAAAGTTCGATTGTTAGCACATACATCCCGCTTGCCCTTTCATTCATAAATGCATTCATTACAAAACAAAAAATTATTTCAAATATTACTTTTAAAATTTTTGTTTAATAATTAAATCGTACACAAACAGCAGACAAATTTGTGTAATTCGGACATTATAAGTTTTATTTTCTATAAAAATTTCAAATAGAAAGAAATAATATAAACTTGACAAATGCTTCAACATCAACCCAAGATAGAAAAGATCAAAACAGTACATCAATAAAACGTAAGTTAGAAAGCTAAGGTTTAATTAGTTTCCATATATATGTATATATATATATGTTTAAGTGGGTCTACAATCTACATCAAAAACTAGCCAACACTCAATAATAATAACACAGCAGATGGAAGAGAAACAACGATGAACAATGATCATTTCAAACAACTGATACACTATTACCGGCATACGACCAACATGGATATCCTTTGGTGGTAGAATAAATTAAAATAAAGGAAATACGAAAAGTGTTGACAAATGATGTTCTGTTCTTGATGTTGTTCAAAACTGATGTTCTGTTCTTGATGTTTTAAGACTGGTTTGAACGAACCAAATATTAATGTAGTTATGATTTCGATACATAGCTGCGTCTTGATGTTGATGATCGCTGCTTAAGATTTATTGTTGTTTTGAAAACCAGTGATGATGATTTGAAGGACCGAACACTCAAAAAAAAACTAAGTAAATTTTATAAATTTTTTATAAATATACAACTCACAAAGTGACTTTCATTTTTTTGAGTGAATGTTGATGTAAATCCACTGGTGCTGTATCTTTTTTAGCTCTTTTAGCTCACAGGGCCAAGTAAATCTACTGGTGCTGTATCTTTTTTAGCTCGAGAGACCACATGTTGATGTAAATCCACTGTTGCTGTATCTGTTTTAGCTCGAAGGACCAAATGTTGACTCTCGTGATGGTTAATGTTTTATTGGTTGATGTTTTATTTAACAGAAAAATAAAAGATATTTTTTATTGGTTTCCAAATTAAGAGTGATTTTTATTTATTATTTTAATTTGTAAAACCAATATTAAGCAATTAGCAATTTTACATAAATTAGATTACTTAAAATGTGTATGTTAATAAATTTGATGATGACATCAAATAATGCACTTCAATTACAACTTAGTTAACCTTGAAACAATACAATTAAATTGTAATGAATTGCATAAATAATGTGAATCATATTTATAATTATGTGAATAGAAATATTTATAATTATGTGAATAGAAATATTTAAGCCATTTCAAATCTATGAATAACAGCAAACCCCATTCTTTAACCAAAATATTTCTTCAATAGTTTCAAAACTCCAAAGGTCGATCATATAAATTAGTACAAACGCAGAGTCCAAAATAATGCACAAAAGATTTATATTAAAAATTTTTTATTCATAATTAAAATTCATTTTACTTTTATTTACACTATTTTATATACACGATGCAGCGTTGCGTTAACAATTAACGATATCACTCCCACTCACATAATCAGATCCAAATTTCAACAGTTCGTCTACCTGTAAACGGAATTCCTTAAACACATTTTTAATTTACGTCTAGATTTTTCTAGTTCTGTACAAAATTTCTAAATAGAAGATGAATAGAATAGAATCCGCAAAAATTATTGTGCTCGTAATTATTATTGTAGAGACTATTATGAATTTTCATGATTGATGAATTTTTTAGCCCTGTTTTTCCCATATTCCAGACGGCGATAAATCGACCGTTCGGCAAAAAGCTATCACAATGAGCTCTTAAAGGTAACCGTTTTTAGATCTGACATCCAAAATATTTATCACAAAGATAACATAAAGATATCAGAAAACCCTCTAATGCGCCACCTGCTGACATCTTTTAGATCTCTTCGAAAAGATATCAGATGTATAACATTTTTCTGGGCTCCGAATGATAGCATATTAGAGATATCAAAAAGTTATTAGATTTTGGAGTTTAGATTTTAGGTTATTTTTAAATAATTAAAATCATTACTTAGCATAATACTTAATTTTGTTTTTATTAAATTCAAAAATAAATTTATTCTTATACAATGATAAACATAAATAACATATAAAATCATGTTTCAATATTACTGCAGTGGTCTGCCGCTTTTGATTACTGCTTCTATGTTGGCATCGTCCGCAGTATTCCATTTTTGCAGGATTAGTATAGTGATGGTATATCTTTCTTATATATTTTGCGGGTAAATTCTAGAAAGTAAACAATAAATAGTATGGTAAAAGTAGTTTTCCACATTAAGAGTAAATAAAAAGTTTATGTTCTAATTTATGTATTATGTACTATTAATGATACTCACCCAATAATGATTATACTCACTCAGAAGTCAGACACTTACTCAATACAGATTCATCAATCATCATCCGATGATGTGGATTGTGGTACAATAACAACCAGATTTGCGGCTTGCTCGTTTAGTTTTGACATATGTATTATGACAGCTGAAATCAGCTGATTTGTATTTTGAAAATTGTGTTGTTTTTAGTGGTGCTATGATAAAATATATAGCTTGTTAATTCGCGCTATATAATATAATAATTGGGCATAGCTTGTAATATGTTCCCGCTATATGATTCAATCTATAGCTAGTAGTTTCTCAAACGAAAAAATCACACACGAAAGAATATCACGTCGAAAATATCACAGCGAAAAAATCACACTCCACGAAAATATCACATAACGAAAATATCACATTTCGAAAATATCACATCCAAAAATCACACGCGAAAAAATATCACACCCAAAAAAATATCACGTAAAAAATTTTATTGTAAAAAAACACAATGTCCGTATATAAAATAAAATTTTTTGAAGTACTCTAACTTAGACTTAGTGACTTAGTGAAAAACGTTTTCAACAACTTCACGTTATAGTCCTATCAACTCAACATTAAGTAAAAACTCTTGAATATGTTCACACACAGGAATACATCTGTTGGTGTTAGTCATTGGCGATGCAATAAATATCGCAGTCTTCATTTAAAGTTAATTCTATCAATGAAAATCAGATTGTACGAGAGTCGCTTGATCACAACCATGGCGCCAAAAACTATGAAGGCCAAGATCATAAGCTAGTTAATGAAATGAAGCAAGCAATAGCCAATCCTGGAGCTTCAACTCATCTCACAATTACAATTGGAATGGCTCAAACTTCGGAAGGTGTGCAGATGGCTCTACCCAAAAAAAAATTCACTAACTTGACGCTTACAGTACGCCAAAAGTAAAACAAATGGAAATTCTCTAGCCAATCCGAGAGATATTCATATTTTAATATTTGAAAATGGTATTATAAGATTCAAGAATTGATAATAATTCTTTTTGCTCATACAACTTTGACAGATTTGTAACTAATGATTGTTGGCTTGCAGATGGAACATTTAAAGTGGTTCCAGAAATAGTTTTATTTTTTTTAATGATATAGTTGCGTTGCATAGCCATGTATGCATTATTACCAAATAAGACATGATACTTACTGTAAAATGTTGATGGCAGTTTTAGAATTAATACCTAATGCAAATCCTAGAATAATTATTACAGATTTAGAGATTGCAACAATGTGTACCATCGATATGAAATTTTTTGGATTCTCAGGTTTTGAAGATGTCGCTACAACATGATTATTATATGCAGCAGTGTGTTCAGGCAAAGGAATACAGTGAAATAAAGAACAGAATATTAGCAGAAAGGATAACAAATATTTTTACAAATTTCCATCATGAGAATCAAAATGTTAAGAAAAATTGCTCATAAATGGTATACGAAATCAAAACAATAAAAATACATAATTTTGAAAACACGCAATTAATTTATTTTTAGGATTACTTTTATAAGTATTAGTATTACTTTTAGTATTACTTTTTATTTACTTTTATATTTTTAGTATTACTTTTATTACTTTTCACCGGTTGCTACGTGTCTGTCTGTTACCACCCTGCTTAAACTATCCTATTGAAAAACAAAGTTTAATGGGAAAATTGCATCGGAAATTTCCTATAAAATCCTATTAAGTAATTGTTTTTCCTTTTGAAATCGATTGAATCCTATTCAATTGTCCTATAGAAATACATTGAATCCTTTTAAAACCTTTTTAAAGGATTATAAATTATTCAATGGGATTGAATTTTCTACGACCGTCAAAGTTTTTATTAAATAATAAAGAAGCCTTGATTTTATAATAGGAATAAACACATTTTACAAAGAGCTTTGTAGTCTTAGAATTTCTAATGGAATCATTTTCGATTTTTAATGGGATTGACTATGTTTTAATGTGAATTTGTATAACCTTTAAATTTCCTATTAAATAATAATCAATAATAATCGCATGTTGTTGTGGGACCTACGTCTTAAAAGGTATCTATGTGTTGTTGTGACACATTTTGTAATTCCTACTACACAACACTTCTTATTAAAAAAAAAAAAAATTAAAATAAAATAAACATATACAACCCTAATCACTATTGTTATAGTCTTTCAGCCGAGAAGCGATAACCAAAACACATAAAACGATTTTAACTATATATTTCTAAATCGGATAATACTCTAGTGAATTTTAACAAGACATAAGAAAAATTTCAGTCGCATTTTCCTGTAAAAATTATTTATTTCCTATTGAAACTATTTCAATGTCTTCCCATAAAACTATATAGAATCCTATTGAAAAATACTGTCGCGAAATTATAATTTTAAAGTCGTATGTTCCGGTAGCAATTATACACTTCCTATTGAAACTATCTCAATGTCTTCCTGTAAAACTATTAATCCTATTGGGCAATCTTTTCGTAACAAAACAATTTTCTAAGTTTTATTCTCCTTTAAAAAATATCTATTTCCCGTTGAAACTGTTTCAATGTCTTCCTTTAAAACTATAAAGAATCCTATTAAGGAATCTTGTCGTAAGAAAAACGTTGTCTAAGTTTTATTTTCCTTTTCAATTACGTTCATTCCTAAAACAAAATCTCTATAGAAAAAGTCTGATATTTAAAGGATTATGAGCTTAATTCCACTTTCCTATTGAATATGAGTCTTTCCTGCCCAAAATTTTTATGAAGTAAAGAATTTCTCGGTTGATCCCATTAAAATCGTCCTTTTCCTATCCAGTTTTCATCAATATTCTATAGGATTGTACCTTTCTAATGGGACAGTTTAAGCAGGGCGTCCTATCGGTTAACTACAAATCTTTTCGATCTAAAATTTGAGATGAATATTGATTAAATAATTTGGGATCCAAAATCATCAAAATAAGATTAATTTGTTTGATAGGGTGACGTGAAGTCGTTGAAAACGTTTTTACTAAGTCAAATACGGTATCATATGAAAGATTGCTATCTCAGAATTCTTTAAAAAATTTTATATTTTATATACGGACAATATGTTTTTTACAATAAAATTTTTTTTACATATTTTTTCGGGTGTGATTTTTAGATGTGATATTTTCTCGCGTGTGATTTTATATGTGATATTTTTTCGTGTGTCATTTTAGGGTGTGATATTTTCGTGATGTGATATTTTCGTATAGTATGATTTTTTCGCTGTGATATTTTCGACGTGATATTCTTTCGTGCGTGATTTTTTCGCGTGATATTTTATCAGGACACCGTTTTTAGTATAATTAAATAATTATTAATATTGTAGTTAATTTTATGAAGTTAATTAAATTTTATTTAGTTAATTTTATTCTAAAAATTTGAGAAATACTGTTTTATAACAAAATTGATAGTTGGTATAGAATGTTGACAAGATGATATCATTTTTAGGTCATAGAAATGTCGACAGTAGTTATCATAAAGCTATCTTTTTGCTTTCCATAAACTGATCTCATTAAAAGACTGTCAAAAAATTAACAATTTTCTGAGTTCTAAAAGACACCATTTTGTAGATAGCATTAAGATATCTTTCCGATGTTCATTCCGAGCGGGGATCACTTGGTTTGCACTGCACTTGGTTTTTTATTTCAATCACAGAAACAATCACCAAAAGGAATGATAATCAGTACATAACTTTCAGTTTATGAACTATATACACGAAGGCTATTTAAATTTTAAATATATTTTTAAAGTTCAATGATTTATTATAATTTATATTAAAGTCCTCGCAACACCTGTACCTGCCCTCGTTGTAATTAGTAATGTCCGGCAATATTAAAAAATTTATACAGCCGTGCGAGCCGAGTAAATGTGAAAAATATTAAAGCATATACTTAAAACCAGGGTTGTAACGTATAATACGGTAACGTATAAAACACGTATTCTACGTACGTATAAAACGTACAGTATAAAACACACCATTATTTACGTTTTATACCGTATAAAAGTAAAATCCTTAATAAATAAAAATACATTTATATAACATTAACGCGGGCGTTAACCTAGCCTAGATTTCGGGACTAATACTAAGGAACAGTTGCTTTAAAAAACATAGCGTCGGCATGATAATTTCTTACCCAACTATTTCTATTAGTTCAGAAAACTTCCACATTTAACGTAAATGCTTCTTTTCAAAATATAATTATTTATTTTCAAAACAAATTTAGTCTGCAATAATTTGACATTTCCAACCATACCTATTATTCATCAATGACCAAAAATGAATTTACTCAATAAACTTCTCACTAAACTTTTTCGTTTGACGTAAATACATATTATTTTAACTATTACAACTTTTGTATATAAAGAAGATTTGATCTGATTTGATCTGAAGATTGGAAGTGGTACAACCCGGATTCACACAACAAAATTTTTTTAAAAACATCTCTCTAATAATCTCTAATAATTTCCCTTGCTGCTATGAAAAAACGACATTTATTCTGAAACAACATTATATTTGCAGCTGTTCTTATAAGATGGGAGGAGCTGAAGTTGGATTGAACCATATTTTATATATTCAATAACATTTCATGATGCCAAATAATTAAGTTCATGAGCCAAATGTTTCTCATCCAAAATGCTTCCCATTAAGTATTAAGTAAATGTTGGAATCAAAATGAAAGAAAATCATATAGTATACGTGTTGAAAAATTCAAAAATAATTTAATTGCTTGAGTGTAAGTGCTCAAAAAAATCTCTAATATATACAGTCAGCGTCAAAAAAAAGTGTACAGCTAATAGTTCAACATTTACGGACTAATATATCTTAAAAGAAGAATGGAAAAATAAAATACATTTTATTTTTAAAAAGTGTATTAAGTATTAGTTTATTTTAGCAAAAACAAAAATTCAATTATTTGTTGTTATCCTTGTAATTTTAAAAAAATTGCAAAATGCTCTGATTTTACGCGTCAGAAAAAAGTGTACACTCTCACATTGTTTGATTGTTTTTTGTTATAACGAGATTTCCGATTTTTTCAACTAATTTTATTTTGTTTTGTTGCATTGTCGATATCTTCGTGTCAAAGATCCGTGCAGTTATTATTATCCCAATAATAATAATTTAATATTATTCAACATGGCCAAACAAACTACTATAGAAACACGTAATTTGGTGGTAAAATTAGCATCTCAAGGCAAATCTCTGATGGAAATTGCTAGTATTATCGACAGAAGTCATAATATTGTGAAAAAAATACTATTCAAATTCAAACATTTGAGAAGTGTAGAAGATCTTCCCCGTTCTGGCAGGCCGCCAATTTTGTCAGTTGTGGACAAAAGAGCGATAGCACGAAGGGCTAGGGCTAATCCCTCTGAAAGTGCAGTCAAAATAGCTGAGAAACTCACAGAAACATTAGGAGCAGGAATAAGTGCCAGTACCGTTTGCAGTGCTCTGCATGAAAATGGGTTACATGGTAGAACTCCGAGAAAAAAATCAGTTAATTCTAAGAAAAACTAAAAAAGCGTCTCGAATATGCAAAAAAGCATATATTTGAAGACATTACTATTTGGAATAAGTGCTTATTCAGTTACGAGTGTAAAATAGACATTTTGTAAAATAAAAAAATGCTTTTTTGCATATTCTAAACGCTTTTTTCGGTTTTTCTTAGAATTAACTGATTTTTTTCTCGGAGTTCTACCATGTAACCCATTTTCATGCAGAGCACTGCAAACGGTACTGGCACTTATTCCTGCTCCTAATGTTTCTGTGAGTTTCTCAGCTATTTTGACTGCACTTTCAGAGGGATTAGCCCTAGCCCTTCGTGCTATCGCTCTTTTGTCCACAACTGAAAAAATTGGCGGCCTGCCAGAACGGGGAAGATCTTCTACACTTCTCAAATGTTTGAATTTGAATAGTATTTTTTCACAATATTATGACTTCTATCGATAATACTAGCAATTTCCCTCAGAGATTTGCCTTGAGATGCTAATTTTACCACTAAATTACGTGTTTCTATAGTAGTTTGTTTGGCCATGTTGAATAATATTAAATTATTATTATTGGGATAATAATAACTGCCCAGATCTTTGACACGAAGGTATCGACAATGCAACAAAACAAAATAAAATTAGTTTAAAAAATCGGAAATCCCGTTATAACAAAAAACAATCAAACAATGTGAGAGTGTACACTTTTTTTTGACGCGTAAAATCAGAGCATTTTGCAATTTTTTTAAAATTACAAGGATAACAACAAATAATTGAATTTTTGTTTTTGCTAAAATAAACTAATACTTAATACACTCTTTAAAAATAAAATGTATTTTATTTTTCCATTCTTCTTTTAAGATATATTAGTCCGTAAATGTTAAACTATTAGCTGTACACTTTTTTTTTACGCTGACTGTAATTCAAAATTTTCAATATTCAAATCTAGTGAATTAAAAATTATTAACCAGTTTAATGTACAGTAACATAGTCTTTCGTATAAGTATAAAAATATACATTCAAATAACATCTAGAATTTAAATAGTTTTTGTTATAAATTATAAAATATATAAATAATTTATAGCTACGTAATTATATTTTATTATATTTGGACCTTTAATATAATCACACAAAGAAATTAATAGTAATGTTACGGTACTTAAAGGAATTCGGAGTGAACAGACCGTTCCCATTCGAATCCGAGATTTGGGAATCTCTTATTATCTTTTTCCTTAGTTTATCTCGACATTACAAAAGTAATGTCTAAATTAGAATTAACATAAATATTAATAATAAATACCTTAGTTGTAACTGTTGATTGCTGTCATCAATATTCTGTTGTTTTAATTTATTTGTTTGATTTTCCAATATCCCTTGACCAGCGTTTGACCTTCTAACTTCCCATTTATATATCTGCCTTTGAATCCATGCGGTTTTAACAACCGGAACAACCATCAAACAAACGATTGTCTCTAACTGTGGTAATAGCTTCGATCACTGTTATCCTTGCTATTCATACTTTCGATAACATCAGTGGATACTTTATCTTCATGTACTGCCACAATTTATAAAGCAGATTTAACAATTAATGACAACAATTATCCTTCTATGAAATAAAATAAGAAAATATAATTGAAATTGTCATCCAAATTATCAGCTTTTTGATGAACAAACAAAAACACAAATCACTGTAAACTACTTAGCGGGGTGTAATCTTCCATTGTAATTACAGCCAATAAATAATGCTTTCACAAAAAAGTTATTAAAATTAGAAATCAATTTTAACAATTAAACAAAACGACCTTGGAATTTTTCTTTGTTTACACTTCTTTTTTATTTGCTTGATTGCAATTAAATACATCACTTTTGAATTACAATATTATTGATTTAACACATCAAGGTTTAAATAATACTATCAAATGACATTGATCTATATAAATTAAAATAGATTATTGGATGTTGTAATCCTTTTGAAAAACAAAAATGGAATGAAAAATTATTTTTAAATTATGAAATTGCAAAAATGTGATTTTGATTTTTCCATCTTATGATGTCCAAACAAAATCGGGCAATCTCCGAAAATTCAGTAATGATTAACAACGACGTCTGTTCATTAGCATTGGAAATAAAAATTTAGTACGTTCGTTTGCTTTTTATAGTATGTTCAAAATTTAACTAGCAGTTAAGTTTTAGAAAATTTTAAAATTATTATTAATGTAAGAATGAACGGAAACTAATGAAATGCATTTTTATTGAATTGAAAACGAAGATGAATTTGGTTTTATTATTGTTTCGCGATTATTGCGATCGTTACACCATGAATTCAAGGTAGAAACCAAGATTTTTACTCTTGAAATCACAAAAACGTCGCCATCCCCTCCATGACAGAAAACCACCGAACTACTTCCACTTATTAAACTGTATCTGGGATCGAGATACCCACAGTCACTGGCGTCAAGACCGATGACCGGTTCCAACACTCATGAAGTCCTTAAGAACTTCACTGAGTATTGAGACCGACCATCCATCCGAACGTCAGCACCATGGACACCCCGATACAACCAGTAAGTATGACCTGAAGATGTGAACCCCAGAGACGACAATCAGCCAGAGGAACAACCCTACCTAACGAAAAGACATCATTCCCTGATGTCTTTCGCGTGATGGACTCCAAGATTCTTACCGCTCATATCTGTGCACTCGTAGAGTACATTTCCAATCTTAGTCTTAATCATTGCAGGTAAGAACTTTGGAGCCAATTTTGCCGAGAACCTTTTGGTAGCGTCACTCAAATGATGTTGCCGTACAAACACACGTTGTTGTGGTTGAAAAGTCCGTAGTTTAGATCGCAGGTTGTACTGATGTTGCGATTTTTGAAGGCTGCTTTTAAATTTTGTTGAACCCGGTTCCTAAGCAGAGTCAAATGATCAGTGCGTTCCATTTCCTCACCAGCATCTTCACCAAGCTGGTGTAGTGATCTCAACAAATGGTAAGTATTTCCATCCGAGATTGGATGTTGACCAAACAATAAATAGTACGGTGAGTACTTGGTAGCAGAATGTACTGCAGCCCGCAGTGCATATGCGATTTCACCAATTTGTGAATCCCACTTGGTGTGTTGACCTTTAATGAACGCTCGAATTGCTGCTAAAACTGACCTATTGACCCGCTCTGACGCGTTACTTTGAGGACTATAAACACCGGTCCTAATGTGTTTAATGCCGAAATCTGACAAAAGACTTTGAAAGTTCCTACTAGTGAACTGTTTGCCATTGTCACTGTGCAGAAACTCTGGTACCCCATATGTAAGAAACACTTCATTCCTTAGAAAAGCATTCACCTTCGGTGAAGTTGCGTTTCTAAGTGGTTTCAGTAGTACAAACTTCGTAGCATGATCCAGAACTATCAGTAATACCGTATTCCCAAGTGTAGAACGAGGGTACGGTCCCAAAAAATCTATATAGACTCTCTGCCATGGACGTGCTGTTTCGAATTGATATTGCATCGGAGGACGCAATATCTGATTCGTGGCTTTTGTTTGTTTACATGTGTCGCAGGACACAACATAGTTGTGTACCTGTGACGCCATGCCCGGCCAATAATAAAGACGTCGAAGTAATTCTAAAGTCTTTTTAACACCTCCATGAGCAGCAGTACTATCATCATGATGTTTCTGAATCATGTTTGAAGTCATCGGTTTTGGTACCCAGAGTTTCCACACAGGAACATCGTTGGGTATTGCATCAGATCTTGGCTCAATACGTATATATAGCTTATCATCCACGACTTTAACAGATGGAAAGTCCTTAGGAGATGATTGAACTTTAGCTATCATATCCGTATATTCCTTGTGCCGATAACCTTCATTGTCGATTTTGATGTCGTTAACGTGATGTGATAATGCTTCCGTCAATTCCTCGTGTGTATCGTCATAAAGACGAGATAGAGCATCAGGGACTATATTTTGGGTACCTTTTTGGTGGATAATGGTAAAATCCATATGTTGGAGTTTTAGGCTCCACCTAGCCAGACGACCACTCAAGTCTTTCTGTGACATAAGCCACTTCAGACTTGAGTGATCAGTCACAATTGTAAATCGGTGACCTTCAACATAGCCCCTGAATTTCTTCACACTCAGAATTGCCGCAAGACATTCAAGCTCAGAAACAGAATAGTTTCGTTGAGCTTTATTAAGTTTTTTCGACATGAAGGCTATCGCACACTCTTGTCCGTCCTCGTCGACCTGATATAATACACTACCTATCCCTGTCAGACTCGCATCGCATCTAATAAAGAACTCTTTATTATAGTCAGGGTTCACTAATACCGGTGCTGTAGTCAGCAATTTTTTTAGATTTTCAAAAGCTGTCTGCGCTTCCACTGTCCATTTTAATTTTCCAGAACTTTTCTTTAATAGGTCTGTGATCGGTGATACCACGCTTGCATAGTTTGGTATGAAACGTTGGTACCAACCGGCCATACCTAATAACCGCCGAATTTGTTTAACTGTAGATGGAGCTGGGTACTCTGCTACAGCTCTTACCTTGTCAGGGTCTGTTCGAAGACCATCTTCACCAACCAAAAATCCCAAATATTTCACCTCTCTCAGAACAAATTTACTTTTCTTGAGGTTTATTGTTAACCCAGCCGCTCTTAACAATGAAGAGACTTTGGACAGCAATTCCATATGTTCCTGGAACGTGGAAGAGACTACCAATAGATCATCTAAATAAACAAAGACATTTTCGTGATATTGATGTGGTATCACTTTGTGCATTAGCCGACACATTGTCTGGGGAGCATTGCACAATCCAAAGGGCATAACCCGGAATTGATACAATGGACGACCAGGCACTGTGAAGGCTGTCTTGTCTCTAGATGCTTCTGCCAGAGGAATCTGCCAGAAAGCATCTTTGAGATCAATACTAGAAATGTACTTTGTGCTATTTAGACGACCTAGTAAGCCATCAATCAAGGGAAGTGGGTAAGCGTCCTTTTTAGTTAGTGAATTGACACGACGGCTATCAATACATAATCTGTTTTTACCAGATTCTTTTTGTACCAAAACCACTGGCGAGCACCACGAACTGTTAGACTCTTCGATCACGCCCATTTGAAGCATTCGGTCAAGTTCGGCATAGACCTTTAGTTGAACAGCCGGCGATGTGGGATAGTGCCTCTGTTTAACAGGTGCACTATCACCAACATCGATGACATGTTCAACCAAAGAAGTCTTTCCGAGCCCAGACACTTCAAATGACGGGAAAGAATCCTTGATCATATCCAGTTCATGTTGCTGATCAGTGGTGAGGTTATGTGTATTAAAAGTTTGTAGCTCTGTGCGAGTCAGCTCACTAACAAAAGAAGGAACAATACCGAATTTCTCCCAGAAATCTATGCCCAGGTAGAGCTCTTCTCGTAACCCAGGGACTATATGGAACCGCATTGGTTTAGTGGAGCCATTCACAGTTATTGGAACTTCTATGTAACCTAAAATTTTATTTGCAGTACCATCCGCCGTACGAATACACGAAGTGTACTTACGGTAGGTTGTACCTGATGATTCCAATAATTCCAAGGAATTTCTTCCAAGTATAGTGATTGACGCTCCACTATCCAATAGTCCTGAAATATGTTTGTCCAAAATTCTTATTGTCAATCGCGGCCGAGGATCCTTTGTTTCTGAAAGGATAGATGAAATACAAGCTTTACGAAATAATTTCCTCATCCTCCAATATCTGATGTTACGTTCCAGACGTCTAAAATATGTGTGATGTAATGATGGGAAATTAAATGTACTGGGTGATTTTATTTGGGTTTCGTTGGTGGTTGCCGATCGTCCTGCGTCGCTACATCTCTCGTCGTCTTCTTCGTGCTGTTTTTCGGGCTGTTTTGAATCCATCGTTTCAAAATATCCATCTCGATCAAGTTCCACATCCACCTCATAATCATCCACCTGCTGTAGCTTGCTAATTCTTAAATTTGATGTTCTGGTCGGAACTGGTGTGGACCACAACCGTTCAAACTTCTGACATAAAGTCCGAAGTTCATCAATTGAATGTATTGTTGCAGCTAGAGTAGCGTTTTGGAGCTCCACACTCAGTCCCTCCCGAGCAATTTCTAGCATTTCATGGTCAGCAAATGGACGTGCTAAGCGACGGTTTAACGAACCAATCTCCACTAGATATTCGTATACGCTCTCCTTTGACTTTTGTTTGCGGTTCAGAAGAACGCGCAATATCGCCTTATCATCGGTAAGCGTACCGAAGGTTTGTAGGAGTCCCTCCCTTAGCACTGGATAGGTCACCACCTCATGTTCATGAGTTAAGTTCAAATAGTATCTGTCGGCAGCCCCCTTGAGATACCGCGGAACGATAGACCTAAGGTCGTCCCAATTCACGCGGTCCCTCCTGGCAGCCGCCTCAACTCTGTGAACAAACTCATGAACATCAGGAGAGTGACCATCTCCTGTGAAGGTTGGAACCCAATTTGAGTCATAACGACTCAAATTGTTCCCACGAACCTCTCGGTACTCCACCGGTGCTAACGCTGGAGCCGCGTCACGCCATACCTGAGGAGGTTGGTTGTATGGTGGTGGTGCTGTAAGTGGAGCTTGTGGATATAATGGTGGTGGTTGTACCTGTGGTACTGATGGATAATTTAATGATAATTGCTGTTGTACTAATGCTGGACTATTGTGTATGTGTTCAGCTTGGAGTGATGCACCCAATTGTGGTATTGCAAAGTCCTCTGCCCAATTGTCCCCCCTGAAGTTCACACCCCGAACCAGACATTCGATCTGCAGTTCGGTGGGTTCCAAACCACAGAACGGATTGTTAACGTCCAGTTGGTTTGACACTTTGATGGTAAAATTTATAAAATCCGGAATTCACAATAAAAACGTCAACACCAATAATAAAACCAATTCCAACTAGAAAAAAGGTGGAGTTAATTCGCCCGGAAAAATTCGTCCGATGGAAGTTGTAAAACGCAAAGAAATGAGAAAAAAACAACGAACGCCCCAATTCAACAAAACACAAAAACCTTTTTGTAAAAACAACCTTGTATAAGAACAAAAAAAAACCGCTGTCGTCGCTAATCTTTACTGAATCTTTTACAAAAGCTCCCAAAATATTGTAATATTGTATATGTAAAAATATAATTTATTTATTCAATTTCAGATATACTGAAATTTCAGAATTAATTATATACCTAAAATTATTTATTGACGACACACCCCTATGGAAAAAATATTTATTTATTTGAAAAAAATATTTAAAGATGTTTATTTATTGGGTGGTCCTCTTAACTCAAAATATTTATTTAATTTTTTAAAAAAAATAATAGATATTTATTTATATCTTGATGTTTTGCTTAATTATCAAAATTTATTTTATTTAGCTACCTAAAATTAACTTAAATTTAAAAAAAATTATTTATTTAATAAAAATTTTATTTATTTAATTTGTGAAAAATTGTTTGATTTATTTTATTTTTATTTAATATCATAAGAGATTCCCAAAATCAAGATTCGTCTGGAGACAATATAAAAAGTAAGTATGGCTACAATATCCATATTGTTTAAATCTAAAATATCGCGTTCGCGAGCCCACTCCAACAATGCATGTGAGAACTGACTAGAAAAGCCCCTAACGACCAGATTCTACAGAACAGATTCTCCCCAACCTAATAAAAACAATCACAACTGTCACGATTAGACACTAGGTCCATTTCTACTGACCCAGTTGTGCTTGTTTAACCTACAAATAAATTACAACTAAACCTAATGCGAAAGTTGAAGAACGCTCCCGAGCACCAGACTTCAAACCCTAAACTCTATGAAAAATTGTTCTATTGTAAAAGCTAAGTGGAAAAATGGAAAAGTTTTTGAATTTGTATGAGGTGAAGCCTCTGATCCTGAAAGCAAAAGTACAATTGGTTCTTCTCTTCATTACACCGAAGAAGCCTCTGAGCAAAGAACGGTACTACTGGTTTGCACCTAAGTACAAACACAGCAACACCACTCCTCGTCCCTGAGAACTTCCTCGCCGAATGAAGAGAAGAAACCAATGTTCTTCGATCGCATAACCCCGGTGGTCATAGGCGATCTAAGAACGACATCAATGTTAAGGGGATAAGCCCCATGGATGGCTTGTTAGGCCTACCGCTGAGAAAGTGAATCAATAAACCTAATAAACATAAATCAATTCAAGAAAAAAAACCATTTACTCAAAATAAAGTACTAGCACAAATAGTACTTATTAAAAAAAATTATTTGCAGGTAGTGCAAAAATATGTACAATGGCATGGCAAAAGAAAATATTTACAAATTATCTATATACAAAAATTTATTTACAAAAAATATACAATATATACATTATGTACAAAAACAAATTGTACTATGTATATATAAAAAAAATATGTACAGGATTATGTACAATATGTACGTGGTAGCATAAAAAAATTTCAAAAAAAAACTGCTTCCCCAAAACGGTTTTCTTTTTTCCAAACAAAAACAATTAGTATTACTAAAAGTAAATGACAGCACAAAAAACAATCTCCAAAAAAAATTGCTGTCCCAAAACGGTTTTTTCAAAATTAAAAAAAAATTAGTCTTAACTAATTATACAATGAGGAACAGGGGCCTCCTGTGGACCAATCCACTCCTCTACCTGTCGCATGGTCGGTGAGATGGGAACCACCTCAACCAGCTCCTCTATTTGAGTACTCTTGGTCGAGGAAGCTCCCAGCTCCACGACCAAGCGACTCTCCTTCTCCCTTCTTCTCCTCTCCTTCCTCTTCAGGTGAGAGCTCCTATTTCTATTTATCCTCCTTCTCTCACGCCAGCCCACATTCACTTCCTCAGTCACTTCATCCATCTCATCCGCTTCCTCATTCACCCCATTCAACTCCTCATTCACTATCTCACAAATCAATTTATCCAGAAACTCATCATATTTTTCTTCATAAATATCATCCATTAATTCCAAAAATATTTTATGTTTTACTTCATCCAGAATCACATTTATCATTTCATCCACCACATTCCTCGCCTCAACCATTCTCTCTTTTCTCTCTTCATTCGCTCTCCCATCCACTTCATTCATCCAGGGCTCAAACCCACCTGGCCGACACCTCCTTAATAACCCCTGACCCCTCATAATTGTATACATTCTTAACAAAATTCAAAATATATAATACGAAATCCAATAACAAAGGTTATTGCAAATTTTATATAAAATATTCAACTTCCAAATGTATATAAAATATTTTTACAATATTAAAAAACAAAACCATAAACTGGTTTGACAAAAGAAGAAAAAAAAATATATGTAAAACAACCCAAACTGGTTATAACCGGAAAGACAATTTATTTTACGCAAAATAACCAGTTGGCAACGCCCTAGTTATTACAAAAAATCATTACGGTTCTTTAAAAAAACCAAATCCAAGGGTCCAATACACCAGACTCCTACTGGTCTTTGTTTCGAACGCCAATTTATTATGTTTGCATTGTTGGCCCTGTTACGGTGCCAATTTATTATATTTGGACCTTTAATATAATCACACAAAGAAATTAATAGTAATGTTACGGTACTTAAAGGAATTCGGAGTGAACAGACCGTTCCCATTCGAATCCGAGATTTGGGAATCTCTTATTATCTTTTTCCTTAGTTTATCTCGACATTACAAAAGTAATGTCTAAATTAAAATTAACATAAATATTAATAATAAATACCTTAGTTGTAACTGTTGATTGCTGTCATCAATATTCTGTTGTTTTAATTTATTTGTTTGATTTTCCAATATCCCTTGACCAGCGTTTGACCTTCTAACTTCCCATTTATATATCTGCCTTTGAATCCATGCGGTTTTAACAACCGGAACAACCATCAAACAAACGATTGTCTCTAACTGTGGTAATAGCTTCGATCACTGTTATCCTTGCTATTCATACTTTCGATAACATCAGTGGATACTTTATCTTCATGTACTGCCACAATTTATAAAGCAGATTTAACAATTAATGACAACAATTATCCTTCTATGAAATAAAATAAGAAAATATAATTGAAATTGTCATCCAAATTATCAGCTTTTTGATGAACAAACAAAAACACAAATCACTGTAAACTACTTAGCGGGGTGTAATCTTCCATTGTAATTACAGCCAATAAATAATGCTTTCACAAAAAAGTTATTAAAATTAGAAATCAATTTTAACAATTAAACAAAACGACCTTGGAATTTTTCTTTGTTTACACTTCTTTTTTATTTGCTTGATTGCAATTAAATACATCACTTTTGAATTACAATATTATTGATTTAACACATCAAGGTTTAAATAATACTATCAAATGACATTGATCTATATAAATTAAAATAGATTATTGGATGTTGTAATCCTTTTGAAAAACAAAAATGGAATGAAAAATTATTTTTAAATTATGAAATTGCAAAAATGTGATTTTGATTTTTCCATCTTATGATGTCCAAACAAAATCGGGCAATCTCCGAAAATTCAGTAATGATTAACAACGACGTCTGTTCATTAGCATTGGAAATAAAAATTTAGTACGTTCGTTTGCTTTTTATAGTATGTTCAAAATTTAACTAGCAGTTAAGTTTTAGAAAATTTTAAAATTATTATTAATGTAAGAATGAACGGAAACTAATGAAATGCATTTTTATTGAATTGAAAACGAAGATGAATTTGGTTTTATTATTGTTTCGCGATTATTGCGATCGTTACAATTTTTACTAAAATATATATATTTTTACTAAAAATATAATTAATATCTGAAGTAAGAAGTATTTTTAATTTTTAATGAATGAATTTCAAAAACAAAATCATATTATACGTTTTATACGTTATATACGTTTTATACGTTACGTATTATACGTGTAACGTATAAAACGTTTTATACGTGTATATTAACAACCCTGCTAAAAACACAGTAGACTGAAACCACAAACTCATATTGGTTTCATAGTATTTATTAGGACTGTTGCAACAGAAACAGATTTGGTAAACAAATATATTCGCTGATATAAAACCAATCAATTGTTTATGTTGGTAATTTATTTGCTGTTGGTTGGTTTTCTTATAAAAATACACATATCAAATAGTATAAACTCATACAAACATTTAGGAGCATGCGTGAAAGTTTTCTTATAAAATTCATTTTGCCAAAATGTGTACGACATCTTTAAAATTATGCTAAAATTTCATTTTACATTATCAAAAGTTAATATATTATTGCTATTCACAGTGTAAAATGAAAACGTTATAAATACCCTTTCGTTTAGAAATAATAATAAAGTTAAATAGTGAAAATGTTAGGAAGAAAACAAAGTTTGAAGGGTGAACCAGTTTTAGCTGATTATGGCCCTGAAGAAAGTTTAAATGAAAGTGCAGATATTGAATGGGTAAATAAATTATGGGTCCGTCGTTTAATGAGATTCTGTGCGTTGGTTTCTTTAACATCCGTTTCATTAAACACTCCTAAAACGTTTGAACGACATTCATCGCTTCAATATATAACATTTGTAAGTGATATTGTTGTTACACTTTTATTTTCTGCTGAAATGATTGCCAAAATGCATATCCGAGGAATTTTAAAGGTAATTATACATTGAAAATTTGAGTTTCTAAATGATGTTAATATTTGTTGTTTCCTGAAAATATAGAAAATATTTCAAGGAGAAGTTCCATACTTGAAAGACCATTGGTGTCAATTTGACGCATCAATGGTGTTTTTTCTTTGGACATCTATTATTTTGCAGATCTTTGAAATGCTGGATATTGTACCAAAGTAAGATCAATATATGATATTTTAGTTTATTTGATTATGTTATTGTGTATGATTATTTTTTCAGATTTTCATCTTTATCTTTAATGAGAGCTCCTCGACCACTTATTCTGATCAGATTTTTAAGAGTGTTCTTAAAATTTTCTATGCCGAAGAGTCGCATTAATCAAATTTTCAAGTAAGTTATTTTTTTATGTATTATGCAACATTAATACAAAATACTGTGAAAGTGCTGCTTCCAATTTATTTTACGGTAGAATGTGTAACCTACTTTGTAAACAACAAATTATACCAATAAAATCAAAATAAACAAATAGCACGTGGATTTGTTTAGGTTTACTAACCGCTTCGTTTTGTTTATCGAATTGATGCGATTTGTACTGTCATGCACGATTACTTCACATGTTTTTATTATTGTAACGGGGTAAACAAATATAATTGAACAAATTCTAAATACAAACAAACAATAATCAAATGAAGACAAAAAGGGACAACAGGAAAAATAAATAAAATTGTTAAAGTGCATAAATTGCATGCATTAGAAATTTCAAATATTTCAATACATCATATAATTTAGGCGACGCATTTGCAACTATAGACTTAATTTTTTAAGGTTGTCGGAAATAAAACATTCAGGTGTTGATAAAAGTAAATAAAGAATCTGAATTTAAGAAAACAAACATTTTAGTTCTTAATCAATTATCGTCATATCGAATTAAAGTAAAACGGCCATTTAATGTTTATAAATACGTTCAGTTGAAATAATAATATGTTTAATTTTGATTTTTCTTTCAGACGTTCCTCGCAACAAATCTACAATGTAACATTATTCTTTTTATTTTTCATGTCATTGTATGGTTTGTTAGGAGTACAATTTTTTGGAGAGCTAAAGAATCATTGTGTTTTAAATACAACAGATGACAACTCAATAACAATAAATTCTTTAGCAATTCCTGATACGTTTTGTTCAATGGACCCTGATGCTGGCTACCAATGCCCGCCTGGAATGAAATGTATGAAAATTGATTTTTTAAGCAACTATGTTATGGGATTTAATGGATTTGAAGATATTGCGACAAGTATATTTACTGTTTATCAAGCAGCGTCACAAGAAGGATGGGTTTTTATTATGTATCGTGCAATTGATTCGTTACCGGCATGGCGTGCCATCTTTTACTTTAGCACAATGATATTTTTCTTAGCATGGCTTGTAAAAAATGTTTTCATTGCTGTTATAACTGAAACCTTTAATGAGATTAGAGTACAGTTCCAACAAATGTGGGGTGCACGTGGACATATACAAAATAGTACAGCATCCCAAGTAAGATTTTGAAATCAGAGATTAGATTTTATCCTTGAAACTTAGTTATTATATTTTTATATCAATTGAAATAGATTTTGACTGGCGATGATACAGGTTGGAAACTTATCACAATTGATGATAACAAACACGGAGGATTAGCACCAGAAGCATTTCATGTTGTTTTACGATCACCATATTTCCGACTTTTGGTTATGACAGTTATATTAGCAAATGGAATTGTTACTGCAACTATGCATTTTAAACATGATGGTCGACCTCGACATGTATTTTATGAAAAATATTACTACAGCGAGGTATTTGGTTCAAATAAAATCCTATTTTACTATATTGATTTAAAATTTATATCTTTATAGATGGTATTCACATTTTTCTTGGATCTGGAAACATTATTTAAAATATATTGTCTAGGATGGAGAGGTTACTACCGTCATTCTATACATAAATTTGAGTTACTGCTTTCTATTGGTACCACTCTACATATAATTCCTGCGTTGTACCTATCCGGCTTCACATACTTTCAGGTAAGACTTATAGCAATTAATATAATAATGATCAAAGTTCATGGGATGTGCCCCGTTCTAATAGGTTCTTTAAATGAAATGTATAAATAAATATGAATTATTTTAACATTAAAAAAATATATGTTATTTAGTTCTGTCTACAAATTTTTCACATGGTCCTTCGAGCCGGATAACAGAGATAAATAATTCTTTAAACACTAGAATCTGATATCCCCGTAAAAAAATGAGTGACTTCTTAACAATTTTTTTTAGAAACTCAAATGTATTTCAATAAAAGTCTAAATTTATATTTTCTTATTTTTGTAGGTTCTTCGTATAGTTCGACTAATAAAAGCGTCACCAATGCTAGAGGGTTTTGTTTATAAAATTTTTGGACCCGGAAAAAAATTAGGTTCTCTAATAATATTCACTATGTGTTTACTTATTATAAGTTCATCAATTTCAATGCAATTATTTTGCTTTTTATGTGATTTTACAAAATTTGAGAGCTTTCCAGAAGCGTTCATGAGCATGTTTCAAATCTTAACACAAGAAGCGTGGGTAGAAGTAATGGATGAAACAATGTTAAGAACAAGAAAAGCATTAACACCACTTGTTGCAATGTATTTTATTTTGTATCATCTGTTTGTCACATTGGTATGTATATTTTGCCATAATCTTATAGAAATTACTTATCACCACTACTTTCTTCCAGATTGTGTTAAGTTTGTTCGTCGCTGTAATTTTAGATAATTTAGAACTAGATGAAGATATAAAAAAGTTGAAACAATTAAAATTTCGTGAACAAAGCGCTGAAATAAAAGAAACGCTACCATTTCGTTTAAGGATATTTGAGAAATTTCCACATTCACCACAAATGACAATTTTACATAAAATTCCAAATGATTTTACATTACCAAAAGTACGAGAATCTTTTATGAAACAATTTGTTACGGAACTAGAAACTGATGATCCAACTTTAATGATTGAAAGTTGTAAACGTCCAATATCGGAATGCTGGGAATCAAATGTTTTATTTCGTAAGCAAAAACCTGTTCAAATTATGAACAAAACACCAAAAGTACGATCAGCTGGATGCAGTTTACGTAAACTAGCAATTACACATATAATTAATGATTCGAATAATCAACGTATGATGTTAGGTGATTCATCTATGTTACCTGTTGCTGGTGGTAAATCGGGATTAAAACCACAAGGTACGGTTACACAACCAAAATCATGGCGAGTTGATCAAAAAAAATTTGGATCACGATCGATACGACGAAGTGTACGAAGCGGTTCAATCAAGCTTAAACAAACTTATGAACATTTAATGGAAAATGGGGATATTGGAGCTGCAACACGTGTCACATCATCGCGCGCGAGGCCACATGATTTAGATATTAAGTTATTACAAGCGAAACGACAACAAGCTGAAATGAGAAGGAATCAAAGAGAAGAGGATTTAAGAGAAAATCATCCTTTTTTTGACACTCCATTATTTGCTGTACCTCGAGAAAGCCGATTTAGAAAAATTTGTCAAAAAATTGTTCATGGTCGTTATGATGCACGATTAAAGGATCCATTGACAGGAAAAGAAAGAAAAGTACAATATAAAAGTTTACAGTAAGTTCTGTGTTAAAGCAAACTATTTTAGAATTACTATGGATTTTATGTTAAATAGATAAAAAAACTTTCTGTTGCTAACCACCGATGCGTAGATGTTAAAACCTTATATAGACTGATCATAAAAAGCCAGGTCTTACTTACCAACCAAGATACAAGATACAATCCGATACAATATAATCCTGTGTCAGTTTTTTACCTAAAATAAATTTATTAATTTTTTTTTAATTTCTACGGGAGCTCGAGTCTCTTCTTCCAATAGACAGAATCTACGTTCGTCTATCGGCTCCACCCCAATATTCTTCACTCAAAAAAATAAGTAAATTTTACAATTTTTTTATTAATATATACAACTCACAAAATCTTTTATTAGTTTACCAAAAATATTGTAAATTACAAAAACAATTATTTAAAAAAACCACAAATTTTTGGATTTGAGGGTAAAATTGTAGTTTGTGAAAAAACTTTGTGTATTGTATATTTTTAAAAGTTTCCTTTGTTTTTTTGAGTGTTAAGTTATTTTCTTAGTTTACAGTGTCCTGTAAAAACCCCTGTCAGTATTCGCATGTTGTTCCTATTCAACCTAGAACACATTACTGCTCTTTTTTGATTAAACGGTCCAATCAGCACCTTGGACTGCCTTAAGCCCGCGGCGTTGTTCCAGGTTTCTGACCATTCCGTCATAACTACTTCCCTCATCCTTTCGTGGATGACTTTTGTCACCAATCCACGAAAGGGCTCCAGGCCGACAAAAGATGCTGAAATACCCCACCCTGCCAATTTATCGGCTTCTTCATTACCAGCGATACCCGCACGACCAGGTATCCAGTAAGCTGTAGGTTTTTTACTATTCCCAAGCTTGTTTAGTTTTGGATGAGATAGAGTATGAGCTTAACGCATTAACTGCTGCTTGGCTGTCCAAAAAGATGGCAATTCTTTTGGTCTTATATTTTTTTCTAAGCTGAAGTCTGCGCACCTTTTAATAATTTCGGCCTGGAGGACGCTTGGTTAGGTCTCCATGGGTTCAAAGGACTTGGTCTTTGGTCCAAATACTCCTGCACCCATCCCTGCCTCGGTCTTTGAACCATCCGCGTACCATTTGATTACATCGTTACTCAGATGGTACTTAGTGGATTTACTGCTCCACTCTACTTTTTAGCACAACTGCGATGTATATTTCCTATCGAGGTTGAACTGCTAAATCATTTCGTCTTTAGAAAACTCAAAAAAGGGCTTCTCGCTTGAAAGACTTTCTCGATATTAAGACTCGATTATCTTTCCCTGTCCCATACCCTGTATGCTGAAGCTCAGTATTATTTCCCTGGCTATCCTTTTAACCTGTAAGTGGAGTGGAACAAGACCTAATAGCATCTCCATTGACGCGGAAGGACACGTTCTTATTTCCCCGTGATGCAGGCCAGCTTCTGTACCTTTTCTAACTTTGTCTTCCCAGCGTTAAGCTGGGCTGTAGCATTCCATGCAACTGCTCCGTAAGTGATGGCTTGTTTCACAATTATGGTCTTAGGATACCTGGATTGAATCTTGCGTTACATCTACCCTAGGATACCTGTGATGCACCCTCATGTTTTACCCGCAAGGTTTTTGCACCCCGTCAGAGCTCTTACGGCAACTTTGCTTCCATGTGGTTTCTCCCCAAGAGTTTGCCATAAAGAATTACTCTCAGATATTTAGTCTCCTGTGCAGATTCAATTAAGAAGCCGTTCATGATGATGGGTTTAATGCATAAGTTTTCTTTTATTGCTGAACGGAACTACCGTAGTTTTACTCAGATTGAGTTTTAGTCCCACAGAAGTGCACCATGGTGTCTATCAGATTAAGTCCCCTCTATACAATAACACAAAATGTTTCTTCGAACGTATTGGTTACTTATAATACAACCAGAATTTCAACCACCACCAGACTCCACATGAGGGGTGATAAGACCCCACCTACTGGTGTCAGCGCCCCTAGTGGTGCCAAGGCTGATTTTACTATCACCAGCCTTAGTTTCTGCTACTCTAGTCCTTAGCATCTTATACATCCAGCCAGTTGTGGTACCATTTTTCACTTAGAGCCATCTTGACTGCTCCATGTACGATGTTATCAAAAGCTCATTTAATGTCTAGAAAGGCACAGACAGCAACTTCTTTGTTGTTCACTGCCGCCCCTGAACAGCGTAGTTTCCGTTGATCTGCCCGTTCTGTACGAATGTTGACTATCTTGCAAAGACGATCTCACCAAGGTTTAGGGTTCGTATGTGGTTGAGATCACCTTTTCCATCGTTTTTAACATGAAAGATGTTAAACTGATGGGTCTATGGGACTTCGGCTGTGTGACATCTTTCTTAACTAAACTTTTGGTATAAATATCACATTGTGCCGTTCTCTATGACTCTGGAATATGCACAAGTGCCCGACTGATCCTGAGATTTACAGGAGATGCGGTAATAGCCACTTCTGCCCACTTTGCAGGAGAGTTATCACTATTCCATCCACTCCTGGTAATTTGTATGGCTGAAAAGGGCCTATTTCTCACTTAATGCGGTCCTCCGTAAACAGTGAAGCAGGCCCTCCAAACCTCTGGGTTTGGTCTTTTACTTTTCTTCATACTCGTGTCTTCTGCATACGCGCTTATCCCGGAAAGTGTGTTTCTAGAAGTACAGCAGCGTTCTGCTGATCATCCTCCTTATAAGTTCTATCCGGCCTTCTCAATGAAGTTTTAATCTGGACACCATCCTTCGCCAACGATTTATGCAGCCTAGCCGCTATAGGCGTTGCAGAGATATTATCACAGAAGACTCTGAAGCTGACTCTCTTTTCCGTCCTGATTGTTTTATTGTATGTGATAAGCACCCTGGTATACTCTACCCACGGAGTTTCTTTAATTGAGCAAAACAATCCGGAAACTGCAGTTTCCGGATTGTTTTGCTCTATTAAAGAGCCTCCGTACTTTTGTTCTTAGTTTTGACAGCTCCTTGCTCCACCAAAACGGCTTTCCCTGCTGTTGCAGAGTTGTTATGTCATGTTACCTTAGTAGTTGGGTAGCTGGCTTCGAACGCTTTGGTGATTGCCAGGTTTACATCCGCTACGTGATGCGTCCCTCTAACCGTTTCTAACTGTAGGCCTTCTTTTAGATTCTCCTCAAATTGATTCCACCTTGTGTTCCAAACCGGAATCATCCTCTTTTGTATTATCCAGTTCAAACGGAATCATTCTATGATCCGACAGAGAGGGTTCATTTGAGAATCTCCAGTTCTTTATGAACTGTCCTACTTCGATACTTCCTACCGTTAAATCTACCACTTCCTGTCTTGTCCTCGTGACAAAGGTGGGTGTGCTCCCGACGTTAAACACGCTAAGGTTTTCTTTAATTAAAAATTCTAACAGAAACTCACCTCTCTGGTTTGCATCCGTACTCCCGTGTGTCCCGTTGTGAGCATTTGCATAACAACCGATGGTAAAAGGCCACTCCTTCTTGTTGCACCATTCTCCTAACCCTCGTGCCTCTGTAGGCGGTATCAGTGTCCTATCCCCTGCACAGTATGCCAATGCATACTTCCGATGTATATCAGTGTCCCGTCCCCTGCACAGTATGCCGATGTACCTGATGGCGAATGCTTCCGACTGTGATGGTAATTGATATGACCACCAAGTCCTTAGTAAGAAAATGGGAAAGACAAATATAATTAATGTTTTTCCTAGTCATAATGTACGCTCTAGGTGAGTTTGCATTAGTATCCCATACTACCGTCGCCTCGCTGTTTGCAAGGCCCCTCATCCTGTTTTTGTGGATCCAGGGTTCCTGTATCAGCGGGAGCCCTAGCTGTTTTTTAGTGAATGTTCTAGCTACTATAGCTGATATGACGGGGTGAACATCTCCTCCTCCTCGGTGTCTGCATCATCGATGCTACTGCAATCCTCTACAGCAATGGATCCTCCACCTCTTGCACAACCATATTGGCCAACTCACTGGGTGTCATTAAGGTTGCAACTATCCTATTTGGCGGTGAATGTATCTGAGGTGCTCCCCCGAGATGCCACCAACCCCTTTTTCTTCGGTTCTTCCTGCTGTTGCCCTTCTAGGTCCATGAACAAAAACTTTGCCAAGCCGGTAGTTAAGGCTACTCTCTGCCTGAGATAAGGCTTTATTTGCCCTATCGTCGATCAGTGCAGTCAGGTGTTAGCATTTGCCCTCATCCCGATAGCCCGACAGTTTCCAATCCTTGATGATCCGGCGTTTTGCACTTCTAGCGAGAAATTTCTCCCTGGTCTGCTCAGCACTCCTTGGGAGAAAGACGATAATCAAAGAATCGGGATATTTTCTCCCAATTTCGTCACAAGTGAATGTTTACCGACTTTCACTTCAGGTAAAACAGACACAAGCCATTTTTCCGTCTGCTCGTTGTCACACTCTACCATCACATGACCAGATTTGAAGTAAATCCCCCCGAATCAGATCCTGAGATCAACACATCCTAGTGCTAGTTGGTTCACTAACCCGGCTTCGATTAACCCCAGCTCCTCCACACTAAGCATCGTCTGGGATCATCGAGGATAGCCATCTTAATCGCCTTAATTACACAAGCATAGCTGGTGCTTGGTCTTGGATGGTCTTGCACTCTGCCCTGGCAGATGGCTATCTTAGGCTTCTTTGCTGCTTTTTCCTGCAGCTATGTAGACTCTCACACTGCGACAGTTGGAGCCTGCCCTTTCAGAGCCTTTCTTTTTAAGTTATCCAGAGACATTCCCGCCGCGAGAAACCTTAGGTACCACCACCACTGAGTCCCTGCCACGGTGGGTCGTCCCGCTCTCCAGACTGACCTAAAGGTGGTAGAGGTGGACCTCTCTGCCTACTACTCCTGTTGCTTTTCTTTGGTAAAGTGCTATTTTCTTACGAAAAAACTTACGAAGAAGTTGTTAAAAAACCATACAGAATATGATAGAAAAAATGAACCATAAGCCATTTCAAAAATTGTTGCAAAATTGGTGGAAACATGGGATTCAGTTTTGGCAACATTTTTGGTAGTCCATTCTCTGTCGCCTAACCCTTAGGGTAACAAACGATATAGTGAGAAATGGCAAATTTTTTTAAAGTTGAAATTTTCTTATTTCTTTGAACTGGACATCTGAACAACACATCAAATCGAACATCTTTAGATCGGAACGTTCCCATTATAACAAAATATGAAGCATTTTTTACTGTCCCTTAACTGTTAATACAACAATTATATTCATTTCATTCGATTGTTGCTGTATCTTGTTTTGTTGATCATCAATCAATGATCATCGTTATGAAGATGCCAGAAGGTGTTTCATTTATGTTGAATTGAATTGAGTTCTACGTTGTATTTCGATATGAATTTGTTATACCCGTAACAATATTAGTTATTAAATTGATTTATATTACATTTCTATACATTCATCCAGATTGTTTTATTATTAAATTTTCGATTGCGAAAATTAAAACATTTTCGCATTTTTTTTTTAATAAAGTGTTGATTAGTAGGAATTACAAAATGTGTCACAACAACACATAGATACCTTTTAAGACCTCGGTCCCACAACAACATGCATCTTGAGGTGTTGGTGGATGCTTTTTTTAAATCGTTGTGGATTGAAGGCACTCGAGACTATTGAATGAATTGTTTCCAAAAACCGTACCTTAATTATATGATATGCCAGTTCTTCGGCAATCGAAACTTTAGTAATAAACAAATCTGGATGAATGTATATAAAGAAATATAATATAAATCCATACATATAGTAATTAATATATACTGCGGCTATCTGACATTTGAATTTACAATATTCCTAGCACTGAGTAGGGCATACTTTAAATTTCGATTGAATGATTCTGCGAATATTTTCGATGTTATGATATTTCGGAAATATGATTTTTGATTCTATTTTATAAATTATCTGATTTTTCGATTATATGATATTTCCAGTACGTACTTCGAAAATTTTCGGTGCAACGATCTTTCGATCCAATAACTTTTCGACAGTGTGAAGTTTCGGTGTCATGATTTTCGATGTTGTGATTTTCGGTTGTTTGATTTTTCGTTGATATGGCACGATCAGATTATTTGAAAACTTACGCCAACACTCATTAGCCAACGGCAAACAATGTAAATTATTAAATGTTTTGATTAAAAAAGTTGACCGCGTTTGAAAAACCAGCACTATGTGGCGTCTCCACCTTTTTGTTTCTTTAACTTTCCACTTTTTTGTTTCTTTAACTTTTTCAAAATTAAGTTGGCAATAGTTTTGATTGATTGAAAAAGTACACTGTTTTTTAATTTTAAATTTAAGTAGTCTGAGCAAAATTCTTTTGTTCAGATTTAATTGTTTTTCAAATTCATAAAAATAAGTTGAGTTTCTGATTGAACAAAAAGTTATAAAGATACGTAGTTGGTTTTTGATTTCTTAAAATCTTCTTCATTAAAAACTAGATTTATGCGATTAAACACTGGTGGTAACATCAACGAGAAATTCTTGAAACAAATATGGATGTCAAGACTTCCTCAATCCATTCAATTGGTGTTGACATCCTTTGAGAATGATGCGAGTTTACAGTTGTTAGCTGAACGAGCTGACAACTTACTAGAAACCATGTCACGTTCTCATGTTTCTTTAGTCGATGTTCAATCAACATCTTCTGCATCAAATGGTCAAATTCATCAAAGTCTTTTACACATTAATCAATTGTTGGACAATAGATTCGCGAACTTTGAAACGCAAATAATGCAAAAAATAAATTCTATTTCATTATCTGGTGAAAATAGGTCGCGTTCTAAATCGCGTTTAAGTCGAAGTGCATCTAGATCCAAATCTAGAAATAGAAGTGAAACTTCTAGCGATCAATGTTTTTATCATAGTCGTTTCGGTGATAAAGCATTAAAATGCACTTCTGGTTGTAAGTTTTTCAAACAATTTATAGCCAATATGTCAGATTTAAAAAACGCGTAAATGATCATCAGTGCGCAGTCAGGAGCATTGATGATCGGTCTAGTAATCGTTTGCAAGTTTTTGAGCATTATTCAAAAAGAAAATTTTTAATTGATACAGGCGCTGATGTATTAGTTATTCCTTTAGATATTGTTAAAATTAAGCCAGAATCATCAGTTTTCAAATTATTTGCGACAAACGGCACTCCCATTTCTGCCTATGGCACAAAAATTCTTAATTTAAACATAGGTCTTCGTAGAAATTTTACATGGGAATTTATAGTTGCCGACGTTTCGATCCCTATTATTGGATCAGATTTTTTAAAAAACACAGGTCTGCTTGTTGATATACAGAGACAGAGACTAATAGATCTATCAACCTCTCTGTTCTCAACAGCTAGCCTTTCCGATAGTGATGAACCATCAATTTTCTTACTTGATAAAACAACTTTATCAACTGATATTTTAAAACTTCTTGATAAGTTTCCAGAGGTTACCAATCGGAACCTTGTGCCTGATATTACGAAACATAACGTAACCCATAGGTTGGAAACAATAGGTGTACCAATATCTTGTAAGACTAGGCGTTTGGCTCCTGACAAATTACTCATAGCCAAAGCTAAATTTGAAAAGATGGTACAACTGGGAATATGTAGACCCTGTAAGAGCGCTTGGTCCAGTTCATTACATCTTGCCAAGAAAAAAAACGGGGAATGGCGTCCTTGTGGTGATTATCGAGCATTAAACAGAATTACTGTTCCCGATCGATATCCAATTCCTCACCTCCAAGATTTTTCGCATCAGTTGGAGGGATGCACAGTTTTTTCATCAATTGACCTAGTTCAGGCATACCATCAAATTCCAATTCATCCGGAGGACATTCCTAAGACTGCAATATCTACTCCTTTTGGTCTTTTTGAGTTTTGCAAAATGACCTTTGGTTTTAGGAATGCTGCTCAATCATTTCAAAGATTGATGCATTCCGTTTTATCCGGATTCAATTTCTGCTTCGTTTATCTAGATGATGTTTCAATTGCATCAAAATCTCTAGAGGAGCATTTGAAACATTTACAAATGATTTTTCAGAGATTTTCTGAAAATTAATTCAGATAAATGCATATTTGCAAAGTCTGAAATTAAGTTCTTAGGCCATTTAGTTTCTGAACATGGTACATTGCCTGATCCTGAACGTGTTCAAGTCATTCAAGTCTTTGAACGTCCCAATACAATTAAACAACTTAAAAGATTTTTAGGTATGATTAACTTTTATCGACGTTTTCTACCTGCCGCAGCGGCAGATCAAATCTTACTAAATAATTTCTTAAAAGGATATAAGAAGAATAGTAAGATACCCGTTGCATGGACACCTGAGTCCATACAAGCCTTTATTAATTGTAAAGATAAATTGTGCAATGCAACATTATTAGCTCATCCTTCATCTTCAGCTCGACTGGCAATTATGGTCGATGCTTCAGATACAGCAATTGGGGCTGTTGTACAACAGTTTGTCGAAGAAACATGGCAACCGCTCAGTTTCTTCTCTGTTCGTTTAAATGATACTCAGATGAAGTACAGCGATATGATAGAGAATTGCTCGCGGCATACTCAGGCGTTAAGCATTTCCGGTATTTTTTAAAAGGTCGTGAATTTACACTATTCACTGACCATAAACCATTAATTTTTGCTTTTAAACAAAATTTGGAAAAAGCATCACCTCGTCCTCAAGCATCACCACAATTTCGCCATCTGGATTCCATTGGGCAATTTACCACTGATATCCAGCATATTTCTGGTGTCGACAATGTCGTAGCCGACGCGTTATCTCGCATAGATCAAATACTCATTCCAGAGAAAATTGATTATGCTGCAATCGCGGATGCTCAGACCAATGATGAGGGATTTAAAAATATTCTTCAAAGTAATACAAATTTGAAGTTCTCAACTTTTCCAGTCGCTTTCAATGAAAGTAGACTTATCTATTGTGACACATCAACAGCTATACTTAGGCCATATATTCCTTTGCAATTTCGCCAAAGTGTTTTTGATGCTTTTCATTGTCTTTCACATCCTGGTGTTAAAGCTTCCACCAAATTATTAACTAAACACGTTATTTGGCCTTCTATTAATAAAGATGTCAAAATAATGGCGCAAAATTGTATAGCGTGTCAAAAGTCCAAGGTGTCTAGACATACTAAGTCACCTTTTGGTACATTTAAAACTCCTTCACAGCGATTCTCACAAATTCAACTTGATATCATTGGTCCTCTTCCAATATCGGAAAACCAACGATATTGCGTTACGCTAATAGATCGTTATACGCGGTGGCCTGAAGCGATTCCAGTTCCAGATATAACTGCTGCAACAGTCGCATTCGCTGTATATAATTCATGGATTGCTAGATTTGGTGTCCCAGAATCAATTGTAACTGATCAAGGGACTCAATTCGAATCCCAACTGTTTTCAGAGTTGTCAAATCTATTAGGTTTCAATAGATTTCGAACAACCAGCTACAATCCGAAGTGCAATGGTATGATTGAAAGATGGCATCGCACAATTAAGTCTGCAATTATGTGTCATAATCGTACAGATTGGACACAGATTTTACCTACTGTTCTTCTTGGGTTAAGAACCACCTTCAGTGAAGAACTCCAATCAACTTCAGCGGAACTTACTTTTGGAAGCTCGATAAGAATTCCAGGGCAGTTTATCGATTCTACATTAAATTCTTTTAAGCCTCAATCTGAGTTTGTCAAACAATTGAAACAACATTTTGATGAGTTACGACCAACACAAGCATCCAGACATGATTCACCTTCCTTTTTTGTGAGTAAAGACTTACTAACCTGCTCACATTTATTGTTGCGTACAGATGCTGTAAGGAAATCTTTACAACCTCCTTACACTGGTCCTTTCAAAGTTTTAAGTCGAAGTGATAAGAATTTCAATATCGAAATTAATGGTAAATCAACCAAAACTTCAATTGACCGACTTAAACCATGTTTTCATGAAAATTTAAACGATGAACAAACAAGTTCTATCGTTAAAGCAACTCAAAATATTCCTTCTGAATCATATGCTGATTTTAATAATTATCAAACTGATCATTCTGATTCCGTTTTGAATCAACAAATTTTAGAACCCACTTCTCTTCTGAAACAATCAGATGTAACTGGTACGAATCAATCAGATTCAGTTAGCCAAAATAAAGCCAAAATAAACCCAATTGTCATCACCATTCCTAATTTAAAAATTTCAAAATCTGGAAGAGTAATTAAAACACCGCAAAAGCTTTTGAACTCAATTCGAGAGTGTTTTAATAATTTTAAGAAATCTTTACTTCCAGTATAGCATGAAAGAAATTGTTCGTTTGTGTTTTCTCATGATCATCTACGTCGTTGGGATCCTGATTCATGTGATGGTTTCGTGATTATTATTTTCTTTTTCATAATCACTGGGGAGGGAGTATTTGTGGCGTTTCCACCCTTTTGTTTCTTTAACTTTCCACTTTTTTGTTTCTTTAACTTTTTCAAAATTAAGTTGGCAATAGTTTTGATTGATTGAAAAAGTAAACTGTTTTTTAATTTTAAATTTAAGTAGTCTGAGCAAAATTCTTTTGTTCAGATTTAATTGTTTTTCAAATTCATAAAAATAAGTTGAGTTTCTGATTGAACAAAAAGTTATAAAGATACGTAGTTGGTTTTTGATTTCTTAAAATCTTCTTCATTAAAAACTAGATTTTATAATTTTACTTTTTAATGTAATTTTTGTGAAAACTAAAGGATCGAATTGTTAGTTTGATTAAAACAAAAATAATTGAGTGAATTTCATTTAGAATCAATTTAGAATAATTGAAAATAAAATATGGCTGCGGCTCAATGTAAAGAATTTATATAGAATACATATATGAATGATTAATATATCATTTTTACAACACTTGATTCAACATTATGAATATTAAATTACGAATTTTGGAAGGTGTTTGCAATAAAATAATTGAAGGAAAATAAACTTGTTTGTAAATCCTGAGTTAAGTTTATTTTACGTAGAAGGCAATAACTAGATCAATCTACAGAGGAAGTAATTAAAACTTGAATCGAATCATTTTTGAAGAATTTATTGGAACACGAAGTAAATTATAAAGCGATAATTTAATAACAAGCTATAACTACATTCACAGAGACCGTAATTTAGCGCTCGTTGAAGTCTTACAAATTCGTTGAGAAATGAAGATTTTAATTTTGCTAAAAACTTGGAATTCATTTATATCTCAAGGAGATCAACATTAAAACATTATAAGAAGAAACTTTACCCATTTTGAAGAGTCAGTTAATAAATGAATCAGGACTAACGTATTTTTGGGTTAAACTATATTGGCTTTCTGAAACAAAACAAAACCATTGTTGAATTTCTTTTTCTATTAATAAAATTTACAACACATGGTCTTAATGACTTAAAATACTGTATATCAAGTTTGTATACGATTTCAAAATCGCATCCCGGTAATGAAGTAGTGATCCAATGTTCCATGTAATAAATCAAAACCGATTTGTTCTCTTGACTTATTATTTTATGTTTTTATCATTCCAGCAATTTCTTAGGATTGGTAACATATCTTGACTGGGTTATGATATGTGTAACCACTCTATCCTGTATTTCACTAATGTTTGAGACGCCAATATACCGAGTAATGGAACATCCATCTTTACAAGTAAGTATACTATTGGACTACATGTAGCGACAAAATATAAAACAATTTGCTTTATTTCAGATCGCAGAATATGCTTTTGTTATATTTATGAGTCTCGAACTAGCCTTAAAAATATTAGCAGATGGATTATTTTTTACACCAAAAGCATATATCAAAGACGTGGCATCAGCATTGGATGTATTTATTTATGTTGTGTCAACAATATTTTTATGCTGGATGCCGCACCAAGTTGCTGTCAGTTCATCAGCTCAACATTTAATGATTCTTCGTTGCGTTCGGCCTCTTAGAATATTTACACTAGTTCCACATATGAGAAAAGTTGTTTATGAATTGTGTAGAGGATTTAAAGAAATTCTACTTGTATCAACATTACTAATCTTACTTATGTTTGTATTTGCAAGTTATGGTGTTCAGTTATATGGAGGACGATTGGCGCGATGTAATGATCCAACAATAACAAGACGTGAGGATTGTGTTGGTGTATTTATGCGGCGCGTTTTTGTAACAAAAATGAAATTAAAACCAGGTGACAATGAATCATATCCATCTATGCTTGTCCCAAGAGTTTGGGCGAATCCTCGTCGTTTTAATTTTGATAATATTGGTGATGCAATGTTAGCACTATTTGAAGTTTTATCATTTAAAGGATGGCTTGATGTTCGTGATGTTTTAATAAAAGCGCTGGGACCGGTTCATGCCATTTATATACATATTTATATATTCTTGGGATGTATGATTGGACTTACATTATTTGTTGGTGTGGTTATTGCTAATTATTCAGAGAATAAAGGAACAGCGTTGCTTACCGTTGATCAACGAAGATGGTGTGATTTAAAAAAACGATTGAAAATTGCTCAACCGTTACATTTACCACCACGTCCGGATGGACGAAAATTTAGAGCCTTTGTTTATGACATTACACAGCACATTATATTTAAAAGATGTATTGCGGTTGTGGTGTTGGTTAACAGTATGCTGCTGTCTATTACAGTAAGAATAAAACATATTGTTCACCACAAAAAATAACAATTCTTTAATCTTCCAGTGGATAAAAGATGAAATTCACACAGAAAGATTAGTTATTGTATCAACGTTATTAACATTTGTTTTTGTGATTGAAGTTGTGATGAAGTTCATAGCATTCACGCCAAGAGGGTATTGGCAATCAAGAAGAAATCGTTACGATTTATTGGTTACAGTAGCTGGAGTTGTATGGATATTCTTGCAAACAACTTTAAGGGTAATCAATCACTCCCATTGTCTTTTTCAAATATAATCAGGAATTACACATTTCAGAGTAATTTATCATACTTCATAGGATTTATGGTTGTCATTTTACGATTTTTTACAATTACGGGAAAACATACAACACTAAAAATGTTAATGCTCACAGTTGGAGTTTCGGTTTGCAAGTCATTTTTTATTATATTTGGAATGTTTTTATTGGTATTTTTTTATGCATTGGCTGGAACTATATTGTTTGGTACAGTTAAATATGGTGAGGGTATTGGAAGGTAAAACAAGAGAAACTGAAACCATTTCGATTACGTAAATGAAAACATCTTTTTTAACTTAGACGTGCTAACTTTGGATCGCCAGTTACTGGAGTTGCAATGCTGTTTCGAATTGTAACCGGAGAGGATTGGAATAAAATAATGCATGATTGTATGATTCAACCACCATATTGTACATTAGCTGATAACTATTGGGAAACGGACTGTGGGAATTTTACAGCAAGCTTGATATATTTTTGCACATTTTATGTTATCATCACTTATATTGTATTAAATTTACTAGTGGGTATGTAAAACTTCCAATTACATAAATATAATTGTGTATATTAAAATATTGTTCCATCATTAGCTATTATCATGGAGAACTTTTCGTTATTTTACTCAAATGAGGAAGATGCACTTTTATCTTATGCTGATATACGAAATTTTCAAAACACATGGAATATTGTTGATATTCACCAACGTGGTGTCATTCCAGTGAGAAGAGTTAAATTCATTCTAAGACTCCTTAAAGGACGGCTTGAATGTGATCCACAGAAGGATAGATTATTGTTCAAATACATGTGCTACGAATTAGATAAATTACATAACGGAGAGGATGTTACATTTCATGATGTTATAAAGTAAACAAACAATTTAGTATTAGAATTAGTCAACTATAATATTTATATTTTTTTTATTTTCCAGTATGTTATCATATCGATCAGTAGACATCCGTAAAGCTTTACAACTTGAAGAACTTTTAGCTCGAGAAGAATTTGAATATATAATTGAAGAAGAGGTTGCGAAACAAACTATTAGAACTTGGCTTGAAGGATGTTTAAAAAAAATTCGTGCTCAGAATATAGCAAAGCAACAAAATTCTTTATTAGCTGGCTTAAGAGCAACTAATGATATGCAACCGAAACCACCGATCGAGCCTGTTGATGAGAAAATTAAAGAAGTAACGATTGATAGCGAAATTGATGCCAAAGACCCTGATAACTTAAGATTAAGAAAGAAACTTCCCAACGTATTAAATCGTTCTGACTCGACGGGCAGCACAAGCGGTCGTAAATATTTGCAACCAACGCTTTCTGATCCACAACCACCAAGAACAGAAAAAGATAGGTAAAATTATTGTTTTAATAATTGTTGGATTGGCTTTGAACAAACTTTTTTTCAAAAGATACTCATCTAAAAAGAAACCACCGCGACAACAAGGAAGTGTGAAAAATAATTTACATTTAGGCGAGCTAAATCACCATCATCATCATCACCATCATCACCATCATCACCTTCATATGGAACAACAAAATAGTAATAAATTAATATCCGAAGGGAATAATCATGTGAATTTAATTTATGAAGTTCATGATTGGTGGCAGGAGCAAATGGTGTGCGCACAAAGTAGTGACGAAGAGTAGAATTAGAAATATAATATAATTATGATTTATGTTAAGTTTCTATTATAACAGTTAACATATGAATAATATAAAATTTATGAAGTCTGGTAATTTGTATGATTTTCGAAAGGTAAAACAATTATACACGGGCACATAGAAAAATAAAGATAGTAAAATTTACAAAGCATCAAATTCTTTTTAAAATAACTGACAATAGCGAGTGATATATCACTGGCCAATGTGATATCTTAGGGTGCATACGGATTAACCCTTCAGTCAACGTTAGTACTCTGTCTTAGTTATGGAATATAGCTTAGTAACGTTGCGCTATTGCTTGTTCGTAGAAATTGTTATTTTTTAGAACTCTGTAGGTGGGCTTTAATTATTGTGATAGACAGTGGGAAATATGAGTCAATGAATATGCCATTAGCTGGATTATTGGTAACCCTATTTTATTATATTGTTACGATTACAGAAAAATCCAGACGATTACAGTGACTTCCAAAAAAAATCAAATCACAATAAAACACAACAACCAAATAATGAAATGAATAGTGTTGTTGTTGTATTTCGTGGAATTCGGGTCAACAATAAATAAAAATGAATGATTTTATGAATCAAATCAGCATAACGTAAAGTAATCGAATATTCTACTATTTTCTCAAGGTTTCTAAAAAGTGGCCTCGAATTATCTAGAAATTAAGCAGAATAGTATAAAAGCAATTGCCTCTTGTGATTAGTTTTATTTTAAACGTGTGACGGTAAAGTGAAAATTATAAAAGTGATATTTAAAATTAGTTTTTGTTAATAAAGTTTAAAGTGTTAGTAGAAATAATTTGTGTATTATTTTAAATGTTGTATTACTGGAAATTTCTGCAACCAACCGTTGGAGTTTCTGAAGCTGTTGAAAGAATATTCTAATACTTTATAAAACCTGGCGTTTGTGCTTACTAATCAGTGATCGAACTCTAAAGAGATTTGGGAATTGCGTTTATCGAATTGTGAGTTAGGCCAATTCGAAGGACGTTTGGAAAAACGTCACAATATGATAGACTTTATTGTTTAGTTATACATTCCGTAAAGAGAATAAGGCTGTTCACCAAAATCTCAAAAGGTATCGACTATGTGTAGTGACATTATGGACGTCTTTAGTTTCCATTATAGGATACATACAGCATACATTATTATTTTTTTTAACAAAGTGTGTATTCTGGAGTAGGCATTATAATATGTGTCACAACTCATAAACACCTTCTGACTAAGTCCCACAACAACTAAACGCAATTTCGTTATTGTTTTTTTTTTATAAGAATGGATATATCCTTTCTCATAGGCCAGTATTTTAAGATGGAAGGAGTAAAACAAAATAAAATAAGAGATAAAAATCAAGTTAGTGCTTGAAGAATAAAACTTTTTTTTATCGTATGGCTACGGAATACTTGTCTATACCTCGTTCTAATTGCGATCCATGTATTTTATGATGTCGTGCAATTACTGCAAAATATCAAAATAGTTTATTTCTAAGAATAAAAAATTAATTTCTTCTATCTTTTTATTCATTGATTGTTATAAGGTTTTTGCAAATTGTGGTTGTTGGGGATTGTTGCAAACTTTTTTGTTAGAGCCGACAAGTCAAAAAGCTCTAACTGCAGAGGTTTGTATTTAAAAGAACCGGATTAAAATGCTACCACAGATTCTAAATTTATGAAGTTTTTAAAAATATTAGTATCCAAACGGCCGTTATAACGGTTAAAAAAGAAAACTTTTTTTCCTAGTAGAAAGCCTCTAGTTTCTTAACCATAAGTCGTATTTTGCTGATTTACGAGATTTTTCAAGATATTGTGACGATTATGGAATACGATAGAACACAACACAATAGAACATCTTTCGAGAAAAATACTCTTTAGAGAAAATAGTTCTACAAAAGAAATATAAAAATCAATAAAAGATAAAACGTAACCAAAGTAAACACGTAATAGGAAGTTTGAACCTATAAGAATTGGTAAATAAACAAATTGAAAAGAATAGATTTCACACCTATCTGTCAATATTTGAAGATCGTGTTATATTATGTTTATATTGATAAAAAAAGGGTTTGTGTTCTAGAATATTATAGTACTCGAGGTTATATTATCGAGAGTTAGATTATCGAGGCTATTTCATGTAGTATATATAAGAGGTGTTGTTCGAGGATAAAATTAGTATAAAATTGTCAGCGATAGAAAAAGTATAAATTTGTAAGCGATTGAATTGAGTATAAATATAGCAGTGATATGGGCGAGTTAAAATTAACAGTGTTATAAGTAGAAAGAAAAAGTGAAATTGTGAACAAGTATAATAGAATTATAAGTGGCGAATTATTGTTAGTACAAGAAGAATTAAGGGGAAAAGTAATAGAAGAAATATTTTTATTATAAAATCTTGAACTAATAAAATTATAACGTTTAGATTGTTGATCCATTGTTTTTTGATTTCCTAATTTAGTGATCGAACTAAACAATTGTAACTCGGCGAAGAAACGTTACAATATTAACAAAACACACATTTTTAGAAACATTTTTTTGATCTGGCTTCACAAATGCTACCGTGAGAGTGCCGGTTGTTTCAAAAGCATTTTGTGTTTTACAAACTTTTTTGTTGGAACCGATTGCAGATGTTTGTTTTTAAAAGCAATTAATAAAAAAGATTCCAAAGATTTTAAATTTATGAAGTTTTTAAAAATATTAGTATCCAAACGGCCGTTATAACGGATTTAAAAAACCAAATATTTTTCTAGTATAAAGCCTCTAGTTTCTCAACCATGTGTCGTCATCCATTTGCTGATTTACGAGCTTGTCCAAGATATTCATAAAACACACATTTAAAAAAAAATGTTTGATCTGGCTCATTTATGATTCTCAAATTAAAGTTAAGAACGTCTTTGAAAGCGGTTGATAATGAACTACAATATTTTATGGACAAAGATTATTTACGATTTATTCATTAGATAAAAACAGTAAAATATCATTACAACCAGCCTTAGAAATTTTTTAAGTACAATATTTTATACGTTTGAAACAAACATAAATTAAACAACAATTTGCATACAATTGCATACGTACATTATTTATGGAATAAATTCGTAAAGTCGCCTGAGATAAGTAAGAATATGATGGAAATAAATTTTTCTAAAAATAAATATAATGAAGCTACATTATTATATATGTATTTAAATTACACACGCACTTATTGATAATTTGTAAAAATAATAATAACGACATTCCAATTTAAATATTAATTACAACAATTACCGACTAGCAAATAATTCGAACTAAAACAAATGAATTTTTTACCAATATGTAGTAGAAAGAACCGAATAAATAGAATAAATTATTATATATTAATTATTTGATATGGTTGATGGTGGTATAGCAATATTGTTATTATTAGTTTAAATCAGAGACGGAAACCGGTTCGTTTGAACCAAACCAAAACCACTGAACCAACGAAATTTTGCCGAACCAAAACCAAACCAAACCATTTTCAAAATGATTTGATTGAACCAAACCAAAACCAAACCAGTTTTTTAAGTAATAGTTGAACCGAACCATAAACCAATGTTTTTCTGTTTGGTTCACGGTTCGGTTTTATAGTTTAAAAATTTGTTCTATTACCTACAAAAATTGAAAAAATCTTCTGATTTCTTTTTGAAACTACTAGATGTAGAAACTACATCAAGTGAGTCTGTAGGAACGAGGTTTATCGATGGTCGGACCAGAATTAGAATTCTTTGCCTACGTGTTATAAGTCAAGTGTGCCCACCACGGTCTCTTTGATGCAGCTTATTAGTAGAATAAAGCTGTTTTTATTTGAATATCGGGAATTAATTCAAAATAAAAATGTAAATCTAAATTCTGAATCTGAACCAAAACCGAACAAAACCCAAACCAAAAAATTATAGTCTTTAAACCAAAACCAAGTTTTGAAATATCAAGAAACCGAAACCAAACCAAAAACCATAATAAAAATTTGTTGTTAAACCATAACCGAACTAACTGAAAAAAAATCTTTGGTTTCCATCTCTGGTTTAAATTAGTCAAAATTTACATTTTTTAATTCTTCAATATTATCCGTTGTTTCTCTTTTAGTTTCTTCTGTACTTGTCTTTTTTATTTTTTCATTTATCAAATCATGTAATTTTTCCTCATATTCCCTAACATCTTCCATTTTCATATTAAACCACTCATCCATCCAGGTAAATGCTTGACGATGTCCCAACAATAATACATCTCGTATGCATTTATGCACGAAGTCTTCAACTTTGGTTTGTAAACCCCAAACCTCAAATGAAACACTGACCAGCTTATAAGAGCACATAACTGGCTTGTCGTCTTGTCGCCAACCTTCTATTAAAGGACCACGTCCGGTTAATTTTGATTTAAAAAATTTAGGATCCTCCTCTTCTTTGTAATGTTTTGTTAGCTCATCGTAAGCGATATCAATTTCATCGATGATACGATCAGATAATTTTTCAGGTGGGATCTGAAGACACTGCAAATGGTTTGAAAAATATTTGTTTATTTATCTTATAGATAGGCATATATGTAAATATTGGATTGTGACTTTAATTAAATGATAAAAACAATTAATTTATATTCATATTATTTATCTAAAAAAAAACATCATTTTTTGTTTATTCAATTAATTAAAATTTCTACTTACATTTTCTGTTGTTCCTGAATTATCTTCATAACGTGATAATATTGAAATATGTAATTTAGGTAAAATTGAGCACGTATATTCTGTTATCGTAAATGGATAATAATTCCATGCTTTTTCAGTTATATAAACTAATGGACAAAATGATTGAATCCAATATGGTAACCGTGTTGATAAATGTATACGTTTTTCAGTAAATTGTCCTTTACCATGAACAGGATCTTCACATTCTTTATTTTCAACAATCTCAACTCCTTCACCCTCACCTGATTGTTCTAAACTATGTCGGGCTATCATATAAAGTTGTCCAATTCTATACTGAAATAAATAAAAACTATTAGCGCGCTATTAAAAAGAATTAAATGATTTACATACTTCTTCTACTGTTAATGGCATACATATACGATATTCTTTTGTTAACACCATTTTATAATTTATATATTTAATTTAACTAATTTTATTATTTGTTTACTATTAAATTATAATCGTTACAGTTCTTATCAGCCCGATTATGTAAAAAATCAAAAGTTTCTGAATATTTATGACATTTGTTTGAAAAACCTCCTAAACAACATTTTTGCCATCTAGTTTTTATTGACAAAGTAAAAATCCACAGAAGAAATTACAATTTTGATTTTTTGAACGACGTAGTAAAGTCGCCGTGGCCCATTTCTCAAAAATGCCGATGAAATTGAAATTTTGACGTTTCTTGCTGAAATATATAATAATACTTTTTGTTTAGCTTTATTTTCTTCCACAAAAATTAAATTACGAAAAAATAATTATTGAAAAAGGGGATATTACTTTTTCTGGCAAGATTACTTTATCTTAGGCCCCGGCCAATTTTTTTTTATTTTTTTTAGGGCACTTTTATAAGCATATTACAAAAAAAATTTTTTTGAAAATCAGTTCCGGGGACCAAGATATAGGCCTTGAAAAAAAAAATATCGTACAAAAGTACACTTTTTTTACCGAATGTTGCAATCCAAATGACGTTTAATGTTATTTTTGATATATAATTTTAAAGAATCAACATGAATAACTTAAAAAAAAATAATTATAACCTTATTAGGGGCCCACGTTATAACCATTTGAGGCAAGATTACTTTAACTTAGGCGCGAGTGGATTTTTTTATTATTTTTATCGTAAATTAAGAAAATTTTTGTAAAAGGGACAGTTTTGATCGTTTATCTTATGAGCACATAGGAAATAAAGCAAAAATAAGGAAAAAATAAAAAATTTTGTCAAAACCAGTGCAATTTTGTTTTTTTCAAAGGCCTGCATCTTGGACCCCGGGGCTCCGATACAACTCGTTTTGGTTTTATTCGTTTCAGTGAGTGATTCTCTATCAAATAAAAAAAAAATTCTTGGGGCCTAAGAAAAAGTAATATCCCCCTTTTTCTTAGGCCCCAAGAATTTTTTTTTTAATTTGATAGAGAATCACTCACTGAAGCGAATAAAACCAAAACGAGTTGTATCGGAGCCCCGGAGTCCAAGATACAGGCCTTTGAAAAAAGCAAAATCCATACAAAATTGCACTGGTTTTGACAAAATTTTTTTTATTTTTTACTTATTTTTGCTTTATTTCCTATGTGCTTATAAGATAAACGATCAAAACTGTCCCTTTTACAAAATTTTCTTAATTTACGATAAAAATAATAAAAAAGAAATCCACTCGCGCCTAAGTTAAAGTAATCTTGCCTCAAATGGTCATAACGCGGGCCCCTAAGGTTATAATTATGTTTTTTTAAGTTATTCATGTTGCAATTAATTCAATGAATTATTTGTGATATTACATCACTCCGATGGAAATCTTATTACTTAGTCAGTCTTATTATTCAGTCTTATTATTCATGTTGATTCTTTAAAATTATATATCAAAAATAACATTAAACGTCATTTGGATTGCAACATTCGGTAAAAAAAGTGTACTTTTATACGATATTTTTTATTTCAAAGGCCTATATCTTGGTCCCCGGGACTGATTTTCAAAAAATTTTTTTTGTATTATGTTTATAAAAGTGCCCTAAAAAAAAATTGGTCGGGGCCTAAGATAAAGTATAATCTTGCCTTGAAAAACAATTATTATTTGATTTTCAACACAATAGAGTTTTTTCTTTAAACTTCAAATCGTTGTATTGCTGCATGGATTGCTGCATGTCGTCTGTCAAATGATAATTAGAAATCAGTAATTATGCATTAAAATTTACTGCAAAAATAATAATAATGCAAATATAGTAAAAAACAACTTAAAGACAACGCAAAACAATCTTGATTTGCAAGAAATAACAATTTTTTAAAGTTTTCGAAATCCAAATCAGCTGATCACAAATGTCAAGTTTTTTTCGGGAAAAAGGTCTATCTGTCAAAATTTACTCAAGTAGGATATAGTAGAGTTAAATTGAAATTTTAAGTCGATTTGCAGATTCAATTTCATCGAGGGTACGTTCCGAAACTTTACTATAGTCAACAATATTTAAATTCGGTCGTTCAGAAACGAAATAGTAAAGTTAATATTTAACTATTTGACAGCTGTTTGCATTCAGGAACACACTAGTCCCCGCCCACATATATTTAAAAATTAAATCTGCTCTCGAGTAGAGTTAAAAATTAAATACACATATACATAAGCATTATTTAAAATTTAACGATTTCAAATTGACAGTTCATTTTATTTTGAAATTCCAGCATATATATTTTTCAAATTCTGAATGAAATGCAAGTTTCCTATAACAATATGGTTAGTAATTTCTATCTTAGTTTTTAATTTTTTCGGTTTTAATTTTATTCAATTGAAACATTTTATGAAAGAATTATTCTGACATACGATTTTAACAGATTGTATTAAGCCGGGCATTCACATACAACGGAAACAGAAACGGAAACCGAATTTCATACAAATTTGACAGCAACGGAAACAGAAACCGAATTTCAGAAACGTAAAATTCGTCTGTTTTGTCTGAAACGGAAACAATCAAAATTGAATTGTTTCAGTACCGAAACTGTCACATGACCAGAAACTGTCACATAATATTAATTATTATTTTGAATTGTGGTAACAAAAGCTTTGAATTTTGAATTTATAAAAAAAGGCTTAGTAAATAAAAATTATTTGTTTTTGTTATTCTTCAAATTTATTATTCATAATGGATAACAAATTCACAAACTCAAACGAAATTCGGTTTCCGTTTCTGTTTTATTATTCACCACCGTCAACCAAATTAGAAACAGAAACAGAAACGGAAAATTTTCAGTTTCAGTTTCGGTTTCTGTTTCCGTTGTATGTGAATGCCCGGCTTTATACTAAGTTTACACCAGTATCTAATTTGCTACGCATCAAATTTGCTAGCCATTTTCACCATCATACTTTTTAAATTTGATACGGTGATGTAAACTCTTATTGATCAGGAATGACATATTAATTTTTAGCGCGTCCTTTTCATTGTTAATTTTTTGGTTAGGAAAAAATAATTTCCATATATATTTTTTATAAAAAACTGAAAACATTTATTATATTAATGCTAAAATTTATTTTACTTTTAATTTCAGCAAAAAAATCACGTCAAACATAAATATATATTTATAAAATAAGTTGATTTAATTTTATTTTAAATGTCATACCTAATTTTAGTGTTCACACCGTAAAAATAATACCTATTTGCTACGTACCTAATTTGATACGTAGCAAATCATCCTACCAAATATTTGGTACGTACTTTTTTGATAACTGTTTACATCGACCATAGTCGACCTAATAAGTATAGTATGTACCTATTAGATCCTGGTGTAAACTTAGTATTAGTATTTGTTTATTTAATATTTTACTTAATGAACATCGTTCAGAAATTATTTAACTATAGTTATTAAATATTTTAATGCGGTGATTTAATTGGTGCATTAAATATTTAACTATAGTAAAGTTTCTGAAAGTACTCCGAGAAATGGCCACGGTAATTGTCACAAATATCGGATTGCTAGGAACGATTTTCAAATTTTTAATTCAACTTGTGGCGAACATCAAAACTAAAATCATTTCTCAAAAAACTAAAAATTTAGCAGGCGATGATTCCGTTAACATTTATTAAAATAACAAAAAATGTATTTTTCTATGCGAAAAGTAAACTCACTAGTGAAATAGAATAACAAATTAAAGTTGCTATGGTTTTTCATATAATTTAGCAAATTATTTTAAACAACGTAGCCATGAAAAAATAGAAAATGAATTTTGAATGTTTTGTTGTCGATATCTAACTTTATAATTTATAGTAAATATCGATTATATATAACTATCATAGAAAAAATTGCATTTCCTACGCGAGATAAAAACGTTTTTCGTTCGTAAACATGTCTCACTCGACGCTAGCGCGTCTCGTGAACAAATGTTTACTCACGAAAAAAACAATGTTTTCATCTCTTGTAGGAAAATATACTATTTTATTATTCGGATTTTATTTTTTCCAATTAGTTTTGATAAAATTTTTGATTTTCGTGATGTTAAAAAAATGTTTGTGTAATAAATTTGTTTTAAATCTTATTTTTCACTATTCCAAATTTTAAATATAATAAATGTTTTATGGTTAACATGTTAAGTCAAAATGTAATAAAATAAATTTATGGAATCAAATCAAGACACGTCATTAATTAATTATAATGAGAAAACAGAACCATTGATGATGTCAAATATTCACGTTCTTCAATATCTTTAACTTCAAACATTTCATCAGATTCATTTACACAATTTTCATTAGATAGATTCTGCCATTATTTAAGATGAATACTTTAGAAAAAAATAATGAATTACAACAACAAATTTTACTTATATTGGATACAACATCTCGTATCATCATATTCATCTCCTGAATAATTCAACGCCACTAGCAGCCAGCCTCTATATTAAAATCTACTTCCACTCAATGCAGTATCATCCAAAAACTAAAACATGTTTTATTTGTAATAGTAATGTAATAAGATTATTTGGATTATTATAATATTTTATGTTTACGCAGAAAACTACTCCAACACAAAACAGATTCTAACCACTCATTTCCAAATCACGAGCATCGCCGTGCTAGTACCTACCTACTAGTGTGCAATAATTTTCAATTTGTTTGCAGATTTTAGGGACTAATAATACTGTATACATTTTTAAATCGTTATTTTAAATTTTATTTCAATTAATGTTAATGTACAGTCAGTATATAAAAAACCGTCACCGATTTTTTAAAAACTTGGTTTCTTCTAAAATAAAAAATATATTAACGACTTAACATTAAATTTGTAGGGTCATGTTCTAAACATTGTATATAAGAATCTTTACTATTTGTATATATATTAAACTATAAATAAAATATTTTTTTTTTCAAATAAAATACAAAATGGTTTCAAAGAGTATTAAAATATATAAACATCACAAAATGAACATAAAAATTGTAAATTTCAAAGAGTTTCTAATTTTTTAAGTAACATTTTTTTCAAAATTCACAGAAGAATTAAATCCTTGATTTATATTTAGCATGAAATAGTATAATACAAAATAATAATAATGCATGTACGTAAATTAAAATAAACTAATTGATAGATTCTTAGCTTATTCGACAGTTACAGATTTTGCCAAATTTCTAGGACAATCTACGTTACATCCTTTTAATACTGCAATGTGGTATGAGAGTAATTGCATTGGAATGACTGTTAGAACACCCTGAAATTATGAAACGATATAAAGTAAAAACGGTTATTTGTTATAAACAAAAAATATTTTACTTGTAAACAATCGACTGTTCTTGGAACTTCTAATACTCTTGGTGAAAAGCTTTTTGTTTCTTCATCGCCTTCTTCACATATTATAACCGGTCTTCCTTCGCGTGCAGTAACCTGTTGTAATGCATTCATACATTTAATATAAACAGGATCACGCATTACAATCATTAATACTGGCATTGAATCATCAATTAATGCAAGTGGTCCATGTTTTAATTCACCAGACATAATTCCCTCGCTGTGCATGTAGGTTAATTCTTTAACTTTTAATGCACCTTCCAAACATGTTGCAAAATTGAAACCACGTCCCATTATTAAAAGTGATTTATGTTGATACAAGTCTTTAGACAATTCTAAAATTTTTTGATCCAATTGTAATACTTTACGAATTTGTGAATCTAGGTTTTCTAAACCTTCAATAATTTCTAACCGTCGTTGAGCCAACGAAAAACGATCCTCACTCATAACTAAGGCAAACATAACCAAAGATATAAATTGAGATGTATAAGCTTTTGTGGATGCAACACCAATTTCAGGACCAGCATTAATATGAACACCACAATGTGATTCACGACAAATCGAGGAACCAACAGTATTTGTTATACCAACAATTAATGCTCCACGTTGTTTACAATATCTTAATGCCATTTGTGTATCAGCTGTTTCACCGGATTGTGAAATGAAAAAACAAACATCATCTCTGAAGATTGGAGTATTTCTATCCAAGAAATCTGATGCTAGCTCAACCATTACAGGTAATTCAGTCAATTCTTCGAGAAGTTGACGTGTTGCAACAGCACTGTGGTATGAGGTACCACATCCGATTAGCATAAGACGTCGACATCTTTTGATTTCTGGAATGTATTCTTTAATACCACCTAATGTAACAGTTTTATTTTTAAAATTAACACGTCCTCTCATTGTATTTACTACTGATTCAGGTTGCTCGAAAATTTCTTTTTGCATGAAGTAACTGTAGTTGCCTTTCATGATTTGCTGAATTTCCATCTTCAATGTTGTAATTTCACGGGCATGTGGATCATCATGACATTTTCTTAAACGATGAATACTTAATGCACCATCTTTAACTGCAGCTACATCATCATCCTAAAAAAAGCACAAAATTAGATTATTTTCCACTTTTTTATTAAAATATGTTGTGTAATAGAATTTGCAATATGCGACAATAACAACAGATGTAAAGATAATAAATATTAGCCATGGTAAGAATACCTGCGAAATTTTTAATTTTACGGAATTGTACTTAGTTTCGGAAAAAGATGCTTTGAAGAGCGATAGATCTTTAACAAAGTCGTATCTTAACTTCAGCTCGAGGATCGTACCGTCGTCCTTCTGATCAGAGTCAATGGTTAACCAATTAACACCTTTGGTTGGTCATTAAAGATCTTTCACTTTTCAAAGCATTTTTTTTTAATTCAATTGAATACATTTAGTACGTCTATTCCGGCATTTCCTTGCGAACTAGGAATTGAGAAAAAAGTGCAATAAATGAAATAGAGAAATATTTTCTAATACGAATTTATTATTTCCCGCGGCACGGAATACTAGTTATGAAAAAATTGCTAGAATTTATTTCTCAATTCCTATTTCTTGATGTACGAATAGGACTACAGTTTTAGTGACTTATAATTTTAAAAGTTAAATAAATTAAATAAGTGATGATGAAGTGTTTGCTTTGAAATAATCATCGCCTCGGTGGTGTAATTGATAGTGTGTCTGCGAATGGATTCGAACATAGCACTGATGAGGAAAGTTCGAATCCATCCGAAACACGTAAAGGAAAAATGGAGTTTTTTTCTGAAAAATCCAACCATATCTTCGAATTGAAAAAATTCAAATAATTTTTTTACTTCACAAAAATCCATAAAATTAATATTATCAAATAGATATTATAAAATATGTCACCACAATATGCGTTTTGAGGTATTGATGGACGCTTTTGCTAAATCGTTGAAGTCACCCGATACAATGGATTGCCGGTCGGATATTCATATGCGTATTATCTATGAGTGTTCAGTTTCGGTAGTTAAACTGTTTCGACTAACCGACTAAGGTATGATGCATTCGATTGCTTCTGACCGCTCTAGGTGATGTTGTTTATATAAGACAATTGAGATGGTAAGCAACAGGGCGAAAGTCTTGTAGGGAATCAAGATTTAATGTTAAATTTAGTCTATTTTTTAAACTTTGATTTTTGCCGGAAAGTCACTGGAAAAATATGATTTTTAAATTCCAATAAACAAAAATCTTCCACATTCGTCAATTTGTTCGCCACACATACTAATTGATTTATAGTTAGGACACTTAGTCTTTGATTTATAAAACCATCAACAGCTGCGTGTTGGTGGAAATATCAAAACCAGTTGTTGGTCACTTCATTCGGTGACTCATTTTGAGTCCTCGTTTAAATTAATGGCAGAGTCTCTTCAGAAGGGCTTTATTCATTCAAGCACTATACCCTTTTAAGATAAAGAAACGAATGATTTATGCAGTTAATTGTCATTTGAAAAACCATTTACAGGATTACTGGTGATTTTGAAGTTCATTGAAATAAATTAAAAATAAGGCAGGGGCTAAAACTGAGTCTTGTGATTCGCCAATGATAATTAATTTCAACTCAGAAGAAAAGCCACATATGGAGACCTGAATGATTCAAACAGGTAAGTCAGAAAATCTTGAAACAGCTTCACGACTGCGGAATAAAAACCGTTGACATACGAATTAACGTGAGGTATCACATACCACTGGCAATTGCAGTAGGATATCACTAGCCAGCGGTATATATTAGGAGTGCTGGTGGATGAATTGAATTATTCAACGATAGTACCTTAAACCTTAATCATGGAATATCTCTTGATGATGGCCTGCGATTGCTTACTCGAAGAAACGAGCCTTCATATAACTCTATTTCTGGGCTTGAATCATTGAGGAAAACAGTATGTCACATGATCAAGAAATATGCCACCAACTTATTATTCCGCATGGAGGGATCTTTATTGATTTGTTAATTTTTTTCTATTTCTAATCCACGTACTGGCGGATGATCTGTATTCAGTCAACGGTAGTACCCTCAATCATATGGCATATTCCTTGTTAAAGGCACGTTGTTGCTTGCTCGAAGAAACGAGTCTTTATATAAGTCTATATCTGAGCTTTAATCATTGAGAAAGAGAGTGCGTCACACGATCAAGGATTATACCACTAGCTGGATTATTGGCAATCCCATTTTACTTTTGTTCCTGTAAATTTTTATAACAAATTTGCTTTTTATATCTTATTTTATTTTTTTATTCTCTTTCCGTGAAATATTGGCCTGGTCAAAATATTGGTCATATTTTATATATGATAGGATTTATTGTTTAGTAATCCATTATTTAACAAACATCCGTAGAAAGCATGTTATTGGTGACCCTTGGTCTTAAAAGGTTTTTATGTGCTGTTGTGACACATATTGTAACTTCTACCACAAAACACATTTTATTAAAAAAACAACTGGATTATTGGCAAACCAATTTTAATTTTGTTCGTGTAACTTTTTTTTAAAAATCCTATCCTACCATTGGTCTATGCCATATTTGATTATGTACTAAGATTTAACACTTAGTTGTGGTATTTTGGTTTTAAAAAGTTTTCTTGTGTTGTGACACAATGTAATTCCTACAACTTATTTTATATGCCAGCTATGTGAGCCAAAGCGGTTCGGTCAGATTTCTTTCTATTCAGTCAACACATTTTACGATTCTAGGGATTGTCCTAACACTGAACTGAATTTATACTAGTTCCAAGTTTTTATTTGCTTAGTAACTCAAATTTATTCTAAACATTTATTTTATTACCATTTGCTTGTTTGTTTATTGAAGGTCGGTATTCTAGGATCAACTGGATGTGTCTGGTAGAGGTAATCTGTTTACATTTTCTTTCAAATCGGTAAATTCTCTTAATCAGTTTTATAAAAATTGATATAGCTATTCTTATCTGTTTTGATAAGGAGAACGTATAAGTGAGATCGAAATGATCAGATTCTAATGCTAATTCATTTTGCGATTGGGCAAATGGCATTAGTGAATATGGTTGCAAGTGAAGCATCTGAAGATGAATAAGAGTTATGTGTAAGTGTAACGTGATATGTGGTACTGAGTTTAGGTGATCAAAGATAAAAGATCAAAGTGTGAGAATACTCCTAGGACAAAATAGTATTTGGTATAAAACAAGCAGCACAGCTTCTCATCGGCGGTACTTGATCCATCGACCGGCCATTCCACTAATTTTTTATATCGGTCTCTCGAAAAACGGTGTTGTTATCGCATATGGAGTTTAAAATATTGTCAATATTGTATTGAAGATCATTACAATTTATTTACATTGTTTTTACATCACTTGTGGTATACGGATATATATTTATTAACAATGTATAATGCTGCGAGGTCGAGTTGGTATAAATTGCTTGTGATTTTAAGTACATTGATTGTATGATGAAATACGAGCAATTCTGACTGTAAAACTTTTCCTTAGGATTATTCCACCAAATGGATAACCCTTAAAATGTTTCTATATCGGTCAAGTTTGACATCCTGTTGTTGCAGGACGTTGCAGGACCTGTAAAGATGAGGAAAGTTTGAACAGTGATGTCAATTGCTTCTCTACCGATTAAATAAAGGGCATTTTACACTTTGTGTCGAAACTTTTATAATATCCTTAATCGAAATTGAATTTCGAGTACTTGAAACGAAGGTCTGATCATTGTGGGAAATATTGTCGAAATATTTTAGCGTAGTTGAAATTATACAATCGATAATAAGGTGGTCAGGAGTATAAAACACATTATTTGCTTACAAAATTGTGTGAAGCGATAGCGTTCCATAGCTTAACTGAATGGCAAGTCGTTATTTCATTTTGCACTGGATTTTATGTTTAGGACTGGCGGTAGTGAAAATTGATTTCAAACGATACCTTGATTTTCTCGAAAAAAAAAATGTGTTAACAAAAGTATAACATGATAAGAAATAACAGAAAACGGATAACAGTTATTAATCTGTTGATTCACTAAAAAATTAATGGATATTGTAATATTTAAAAAAGAAGTAACAATGAACGGAACAATTTTTAAATTGTAAGAATTAACTCATTGAAAAACTAGCATTAGTCTTAGCGAAAATAGCCATAATAGTTATGAGTTCTAGAATCATGTACAAATTTGATAGATTTTTAAGAAATTGCAGTGCATACTGCATTTAGAAATAAACTTTAATTTTTTTTAATAAAATATATTGTGTAGTAGGAGTTACAATATGTGTCACAACAGCACATAAAAACCTTTAAGACCCCAAAGTCCCACAACAACATGCGTTCTATGGTGTTGATGGACGCATTTTTTTGTTAGTTTTTTTATATTTTTGGTAAAGGGATGGCTAAACAATAAATCCTATCACATATAAAAGATGACATTGCCTAATATTTTATGGTAGGATAGAGAAAATAAAATAAGAAGTGAAAAGCAAATAAAAAAATTTACAAAAAAATTACAAATCAATAAAAACTGATTCCTGATAGGATCATATAAAATTAAAATTTAAAATCAAGTGTATTATTCTAATTTTTACATGAAAAACCTACCTCTAAATAAATAACACGATTTGTGTGTTCAATAACAGCAGAAGCATCCGACGCAAAGAAATATTCAACCTCTTTATCATCAACTGGCATAAATTCTGATGTACTATCACTTCGTGGTATTATTGGAACATCTCGGAGTCCATGTGGTCTGTGTTCTAAATTTATACAATACCAACACCATTAGTTAAGTTTATACAAAAAAACATTAATTCATAAAGAATACACTTTAAACTTCCACCTTTTGAGAAAAAAAATTATTTACAAATTAGAATTATTATTTTTTATAAAATCAGATGACTTTCACCAGAAAAATTTTTCAAATCTGAAATTTTTAAAATTATTAATATGTTTATATTTTTTTTATTATGAATCCTAAACACTAACGGTGAAGAATTCGAAAGAAAAAACCCAATACCTTTGATGTAGAAATTTCTAAATAATTATTTACAATTAATTCTACATTGTTATGACTTTTAATGCAATATTTAAAGTCTATAGGTTTATATAATTTAGTGTAATGATTTAAAAATTAGATTATGCTGTAAAACTTGAATTATGTTTACTATTCAGAAAGCATTAGAAGCATTTCAATGTATATATGAAAATGTTATATGTGGGTAATTCTTTTACAAACCGAATAAATTTGGACAAAATCTGACCGACACATTTTTGATTTGGCTAAAAATTTTTAGATCCGCTCTATTTCCCCTAAAAAAGAAAAAATCCTCGAAAAAATATATTGTTCTATTTATATAGAACCATAAAAAAATTTTCAGCTGAATCAAAAATGTCTTAGTCACATTTTGTCCTAATCTGTTCGGTATGTAGAAGAATGACCCATATATGGAATTTTTTGTCGTCCCGCGATCGATAAATTTATTTATTTCTAACAGTAAAAATCATTTCTCCATTAATTAAAAATACTTTTTTGATAGGAAGTAAAACGTAGAATACGATGATCATACTAAAAACTCATTTCGTGGGTGGGGCAATGACTAAAGATCAATTTGAACATTTTATTTGTTTATAACAATAGGAATTTGTTAATAGCTTTTATTAATTTTAATTTTTTTTGTAAACTAGCATTTTTTAGCTTTAAAATAAAACAAACTACAGGTTTCTATCTTTAATAAAACTGAAGTTATGAATATTTGAAAATAACTCGTCAAGTCAAAAATCACGAAATTCTCGAAATTTAGAACCGCTATATTTTCCAAAAAAAAAAAAATCCTCGAACCCGTATATCTTTTTTTCGATATAAAACCCATAAAAATAATTTCAGCCAAATCAAAAATGTGTCGGTCAGAAAGGTGTTCGGTTTGTAAAAGAATTACCCATGTAGTTAGTAAATTACGAAATATAAAAAAGTATTGTGGAAAATATTTTAAAAAAAGTTGTAACAATTGAATAGAAGAAGTGAACAAATACATAAAATCTTTGCGATAAAATTTAGAACGAGTGGAAATATTGGATGATTTTTTGTAAAACTGTTAGCACTTTAATGTAACAAAAAAGAAAGAACACACGAACATCGATCATCAATAATTTTTTTATCACTTTATACCTAAACGGGTATAAATGATAAAGAGTTCGTGCATTTCGAATAAAACTGTTGCGTTTTAACTAAATACTTCGATAACGTATTTAGTTTTTAATAAAGGTTACTAAATAGACCTGGACAAAAAATAGATTAATATACAAGCGTTCGTTATGTTAATATTATAATTTTAATATGATTGATTATTGAAGCATTTATATTGGTATCCCCTTTTGACCATTATATAGTTTAGTATTTTACAATTAGTTAAATAATCGAATTTACACAAAATGCAATAATGTTATGTGTGTTTAATGTAGTTTTACTTATTTCTTGGTATCTTTGGCTTTTAAGTTTACCTGAATGATTTGCAGCTTCAGCATCTGAGTTTAACAAAAATAAAAATAAAAAACACAACAATAAATAAAAAAATTAGTAACATAAAAACAATAAATATATTTTAAAAATTAAATAAATGTAAAAAAAACCTCAAATATATGGGGTGTGTTTGGTAAAAAATTAAAATTTAGGTGAGATTGTTTATGGCATGATCTTACATGAAAGTTATTTCTTATAGGAATGTTTTTGAACTGATAAGCAGAGCATAACTTTATTTTAATTGACTAAGCAAATGCATTTAAATAATCTATAAATTAAATTTTAAGTGTTTATGGCGTCTGCAATTCTTATAGTATCTTGATTAAATTGAAACACATTTGCACAATGCAACTTCTATTATGATGTAGCTAAAAACGGTTTAATTTTTATACTTAAAAGCTGAAGCAAAGCTTAACATTAAAACATATAACATCAAAATAATATTCAAACATACATTCTCTAAATGAATGTGTTTAATTATACGTTTTTAAAAAGTGAAATTATTTATGCAATTTTTAAATGTATTCGCAGTTTGGCTGAGCATTCATTATTTACGGTGGAAGCCTTAGTTGTTGTATTTTAAAAATTGTGGATTTTATTGAAGTACACTTACAATTCTTTGATTTTCTTTAACCTTCTTTGTACGATTAAACCACGCAAATTCTTTTTAAGGTCTGTCATACACACCTAAAACGACATAGTACAAGTATGTGATATTCCAAATTGAGAATCTAAGTCTTTCATTGAGAAATGGATTTTACACTTCTAAGTCATTTTATAACAAGCTAATTCAACTATTTAATTGATTATGAAAGAATAAAAAGAGTTTCGACTCTTCTGCATAATTTGCCATAATCTTAAATTCTGAACTATTGAATGAAAACCTTGTGATAGATAGATAGATATGACAATCGTTTATATTATTTGTATGGAATACAAATCAACTATTTCACAAAGATAATCTTCAAAAATAATGATCGCAGGAAAAAAATTAATATGCTAGTTATTTTGCAAATTAATTTAACCACAGCGTACTGCTGTACTGTAAGTAGAAGTACTTATTGAAACTAAAGGTGGAAGTAAGGCTGATATTTGTATAGTTTACAATAAACTTAGCATGACTCAGATCCAGCAGAGCTTAAATAACAAAAGACACGGATCAACAGTGATACTGAAACTTAAGTGTACTAAATTTGGTAACACTCCAATTTGCGCATATCAGAAATAAAAGCATAATAAGAAATATTAAGAACAAACATTGGTTTCAATATTATATTTCAAAACCAGAATAATTTGAGATTAATTGAAAAACATAATTGGGTTAAGTGCAGGAATCAAAAAACCAAAACAGTATAGTTTAACGATATACTAACTCTAAATGGTTGAATACAGGAGGCTGCGAAGTTCACAAAGTAATTAATAATATATATTGATATACACTACGGCATAATAGGTCATGCAAATTTTGTCTTGAAAAAGACGAAACAATTAAGCAAAAAACGTAATAAACCAATTCTGGTTATGAACCCTGTTAGGTAAAATCAACGTAAAGAAGCAAATAAAAGCTCAGTATAAATTACCAATACTTAATAGTAATAACACCAAAGCATTGATAAAACAAATCAAAAATATATAAAACTAATATGACAAATTTCAGTAACTATTACACATATACTTACTCAACTTCTTTTATTTTGATCGGTTAAAAATTAACAATGACTTAGAATATTATATTATCTTTGCAGCGATAAATATAATCAATTTTACGATTTAAAAGAAAATATATTAGTTTTCATGATAAAAATTTTATTTACTTTAAATTAATAAAACAATAAGAATTGTATTTTGGCAATGGAATTGGTTTACTTTTATAAATAATAATTGTATAATAAGAACGAGTTACTTAATGAATCATTTAATTTGCGAGAAAACGTTTACAAAACGAACGAGATAAGAACGATAAATTGGAAACACTTACTATGGGTATCTCTTTGATGGATTCATACGTGTTTGTTTTAATTTCTCAATGAAAAGATTTCTTCTTGAAAACAAGACAAACAACAGCAATCTAAAATGATTGGGATTAGGACAACTACAGTTAAATATTTGTTCTGACAATATAATAAGGTTGATTTGACATATAAAGTGTTACATGCAATATAACAGAAGTTGAATAAAGTTAATACTATTTCATAGAAAGAAAAATACACTTTGGTCTTCTAGTTCTATCATGAATTTGTTATTTCATAAGAGAAGTATTTGGGATTGGTTGAACTATAATTAATTTTCACATAATCATAACGTGCGGTTTCCTCAACTACACCGTTCTGTTCCTGTACAGCTGTTGAAACAATTTGGTGCATACGCCATATTCGCTCTCGCGACGAAGTTAAGACAACTTTATATCGATTGGAAATAGAAATACTTGTTTTTCAGTGAATGAAAGCAACAGCTTTTTTAAAAATTAAGTCAATTATTATTGTCATAACAAGTTATTGTTTATCTTAAATAGCATTTATAAGGTATACCATTTCTATTGTAAGAAAAGAAAAATAAAGTTAATTTTTTTGTGTTCCAAACAATAAAACTATTTATTGTTTGGAACTTATTGTTGTATTAACTATTTATTTAAACTCTAACTATCGTAGCTCAATATAAAAGCTTTTAAGTCATTATAATTTTATACGGATCAAAAATTTATTGTGAAAATACAAAAGAAAACTAGTTTCCCAAATGTACCTAAAATGTTAATTAATTCCACCATTACAACAACCACAAAAAACAATATAATAATAATGCATGTATAGAATATGAATAATGTTCTACAGAGTACATAATGAGTGATATACATAATAGATAAATATATCAAAAAATATAAATCTACCTTTCTGGTTTAGCTGAGCAGAGTCGTCTATATAAAATGGTGCAGGATTATATTTATAAATATATTTTTTTAGTTAAACAGTTTTAATAATTTTAGCATATTTTTTGTAGGGAAAACATTCGAAGGAAATATAAAACATTATTATTTATTGTGGATATTTTGGTGGAGATTAATCATAACATGCGAAAATAAAAAAAAAAATTAAATTATTAGTTACTAGAAAACAAACAACACATTTAAATTATGTAAGTAAAATTTCTTAAAAACATTTTTTTTTAAATTCAACACATTTACAGAAAAATTATCCCAAAAATTATTATTTCCTTAAATAAAGAAAATAACATGTGTTAGTCATAAATATATTTTTATCACACTCCTAACTGTTGTAAATAAACCTCAATTTTCATCTCTATAACAAGCAAACACTTCAAAATTAAATTAATTACCTTTTCCGTATAAAATTGGAATGTGATCAGTAGCCAATCGCGTTTTGGTTTTAATACCAACAAGTAATGGAGAGCCACGTCGAGTTGCCACACATTCGCCGGGGAAATGAATTGATTTGAATGCCAAGGCAAATGCACCTTCCTAAAAATATATTTAAAAAAATGTAATTGTTATGAGTCAGTTATGTTAAACTACTTACAATTTGTTGTACAACTTGTTCAACCAATTCTCTAAATGAATAGGTTGGATGTTGTTCATATATATGTAAAATTAGTTTAGCAATAATTTCTGTATCCGTTTCGGATTCAAATTTCATTCCACGTTTTTCAAGGAAGGTTTTAATATCCTTATAATTTGTTACAATACCATTATGAACAACAACAAATGCATGACCTAAATCAGAACGTTGTGGGTGGGAATTTAGTTCGCTTGGAACACCATGGGTAGCCCAACGTGTGTGAGCAATACCACAATGTGTGTAAATAATTTCATCGGTATCTTGATTTTTAAATGCTGTCAATAAATAAAAATGGTTTTAAAGATTTAATATATAAAAATCATTAGTAATGAACTTACTTTCTGTGACAGCTTCTTCAAGTGCAACAACTTTCCCAGTTTGTTTTACAACAATCATATCCTTTTCGCTGAATTTATCTATGGCTAAGCCGGCTGAGTCGTATCCTCTATATTCTAAACGTTTTAACCCAGTTATAAGAAAATTTAATACTTCCTGCCGTGTTTTGGGGGTTAGGTAATTCATATAAGCGAAAATTCCTGTAACGATAAAGTATGTTGAGAAATAATTAAGTGGGTGAATAGAAGAAAATTTATATAAATTCATTTTTCTAGTTGGCCTTCGATACTTAAAAAACATTAAGATTCATTTCACTTGAAATTCTTTTCCGCATTATTTATGTATAATTTACTTTTATTATAATATTTTACTTATTAGACTTATAATTATTTCGAATAGAAGTTTGTTAAAAGTAAAGATAGATTACCGGTTATTGACTTACCAATAACATTTTTTTGTAGTTATATTCGTAACTTCTTTAGATTATATCGATTACAATTAATGTAATAAGTTATGAAATTCAGAGAATGAAATAAGCATATTTGTGTTTATTTATTTTCATCTCCTATCAACATCATTTTTAAGCTTCTTAATAAACCTCTAATCAATGACTTTAAAGACAAATTACACCAATGATAGAATACGTTACTGTTACTTTATACAAGCAAATTAGATGGACAGGGTGGTTAGAACAATAACGGTTACTGCCGAAAAACAGATATTTTCAGACAATTGCTTAGATCAGGTTAAGTAATAAGTACGATCTTAAATGTTTCTAAAATGACATACGATTAACGTCCCTATCCAGTAAAACCTATTTACCTGTTTACATTGATTTGCGAGTCCAACAACTAATTTTAAACGTTAATTTAAAACTAAAAATTCTATTTGAACTGGACTCACTTCAAGGCGTGGAATGTAATCAACCTTAACTTTTATGGTAATTTTCCATTGATGGTTTACCATTATAAAATGTATTTTACCGTTCTAAAGAAAGTTGAATTTGACTGAAATGGCTCTTACCGCTTTAAAATAGAGTTTGGGAGCAATTATAGATCGTTCGTCAGCAATTCTCTGTTCTATAGTGGTAATCGTTTTTAAAGAGTGTTTTGTGGGCAACGCTTTAAAGAGATTTTAATTTTAGTTTGAGTAATAAGGATTAGGTTGAGTAATAATTTTTGAGAACCGTTTAAATTCGGCTTCATTCACTTCTGAATATTACAACAATTGGCATATAACAGAGTTTACAACTTTATTTTACTTGAGTGTTCTTTGCACTTTTTAAAACACAGTCCTGGCTCGACTACACTTTGTTTAATATCGCTAAAAAACTAACCAGCTCCTTTTAGCGTACATATTTGCATATTTTTCTAAAGTGTCATCAAAATTAAAATGTTGTATGCTCCCAACAAACATCAAAAAGCGAAAAAAATCACCTGTTGTTTGGTGGAGCCCCCAACCCTTGGTCTAATGTACCCAAAATCTAATCAAATCTTTCTCATATTGATTGAAACCTTTTACCAACGTTTTACAACTGTATGCTTCAGTAGGGGTAAACGCTTTAAACAAATTAAAAAAAAAACTTTAACCGGAAGTTATAAACCGGTGGTATGCAAAAATATTAGAAACTGTACTAAAACCCTAAACACCAAATATCAACAAGATTGAAAGCCAGGATTATAAATTACTGAAGATTCAAACTAACAGGTTTTCGGAAGGCCTCTGCCATTTTGTCCAAATTTGAAATAAATCCAGATCTTTTATTCCCAAATCCCAAGTAAACCGGGTACGTATACCAAAGTTTCATCAAGAGCCCATGCATTTTTGCCACGCACCCACCCACTTCTTTTATTTTATATGTGTATGTAGCTGTTACAAGCAAAACATCCTTGCCAATAATAGGGTTAACCATGATACATTCAAAATAACCTTATAACCAGTACCAATCCTATTTTAAAACATCTACACATATTTAACTTAGTCAACATTTTAAAATATCATCTTTCAAACTTTACATAATAAAGTTTAACAAAATATCAAACGGCAACTGCAAGCAAAGTTTTTTGCGATCCAAATCCACTTTCATTTGAGTTTTGTTTATATTTATAGTACATATAACAAATATAAACATTTTACTATCGATTTGTTTGGTTATCAAATAACTTAATAACGTAACGTAAGTAAGTTAATAATTTTTGTATTAAAACAATCAATGACCGGATGCTAAAAATATTTCATTTAGAAATTTTTAAGAACGTTATCAGTTAAATACAATTAAATTATTTAGTATTTCGATGAATTAAATATTATTTGTTTGTATTCATATTCCTAAAACGCATACATACTTTAAATTTTTAATCAATGATCTAAACAAAAAAAAAAATTAATATCAGTCAGTAACAATAATCATCAATGTAATTACTTTCTTATATTCAATATTGTATAAAATTATCAATATTACTCAAAGTTATCTGTTTTTATTTGCAAATCTTACAGGAAATTATAAGTAATTAAGTTTTATATTAACTAAAATAAAACTTATATAAATACTTAGATATCTTTAGTTTTTAGAGAATTTTAGGAGATCTGATCGTTTATACTTCATACATACCCAAAATTAATTTTATCATAAGTTTACGGAAATTCTGATATACATTTATACGGTTTTGAAGAATTGATAACCAAATTCATACTTGAGATTTGTAAGTAAAACGATATACGAAAAGTGGAATGAAAATTAAATAAGAATGATAGCGGCCACAATTCGTATTGCACGGTTTTGAACAGAGTTCAAGACGGACGAAACAGATCCAGTGTCTTAAACTTTACAGTAATACTTCACGCAGGAGATGGAGGTCGAAAAGAAATTGGCATCTATTAAGGATGCTCAGTTTACTATAGGCGCGTTTAGCATATTATATGATTATTTGCAAATGTTTATTGCACTCGTCAACTTTTTATAAGTTTTCGTTCACATAAATGCTCGGGTCTCAAAATTTACAAATTTTTTCTATAATAAAATAAAAATAGAATTATTTCGAATTATATTCCTTTGAACCTTTGAAGAAAAACGATAATTTAAAATACAAAATATATTTTGAGGTAGAGCGTAATTAACACAGAGTTTCAGATAATCAACCATTGTAAACCGGTAGTTTCAAACAATATACGACTCTTTTCATCTAAAAAATATATTCTGCGAATCAGTTTTATAGCTCTGTATTTTTTAATTCAGGGTACGGTTTCATCTTATGAATCAGGCAAGCATCAATCATTTAATTATGCAGTACAAGCAGAAAGGAGACGAAAAATCAAACAACTTTCATCGAAATGTTTGTTACATAGTTTAGACAATCAAAATGCTTGATTACCGAACGGTTTGCATTTACAATACAAGAAAGATGATTCATATGATACACTGTCCACGTATATCGAAAATCACACAACTCGTTTAAACTTGAAAGTAGTGAGATAACCAAAAAATAACTGAAGCAAAGTTTAGTTGCAAGTTTTACGACAATATTATGCTTTCATCAGAAGATTTGATAAACATTTCATTAAACGATAAACCAAATTCTAAGTAAAGATTACACATTCAAAATAAATCAATCATAATTTAGAATGTGACAAAATATTAATCAGTATATTAAGTGACGGAAGATGATTATAATAAAGGATGATGTTTCCTGTTACCTTTGCAAATATATGGTCATATATTTCTACAAAGTGTGATATTAGTAAAACTAAAGGAATGGAAGTTGGTTTGCGCCAGAATGCTTAAGCCCAGAAAATCTTAACAGCGCGAGTTATTCGTTTTTGTTCAAATAAGGGAATAAGCTAAATATTAAATATTCATATTTTTACCTAGGTAGATCACACTGGTGGTTAGGTTTACATTAGAGGATATCACTTTTATATTACTTTGAGTAAACTATAAAAAGTAGTTAACAGAATTAGGAGATGTGTTTGAAAGAATGCGGACAAAATAATACAACACATATAATGTCATTACTAGAGCCTCAAAACGAGGCATTTATTAAATAGATTGAGATAACCCTCTGTACTACGGCGATCAATAAAGCGAAGTAAAATTTAAAGATAGCCTTCTCATTAAACACCGCGTGAATCAACATGTAATCCATAACTGTCCCATTTATAAGAGAAGGTAGAAAATAATGAACACCTATTCTTGCTTGAAGAAAATATCGAATACATTCTGCGACACGATGTAAAAAATGCTATATAATACGTTAGAGCAGCGTTGCTACAGAATATTGGTTGCACACTTTAAACTCGTGTAAACTTACATTACATCGAATATTATGGAAGTGAAAGCTGCACTTTGCCTAACACTTAGTTCAAAATCCTGTCAACAACATTCTAGGGAAAGATCATACAAACAATCTGTGGTTATGGTGAAGTTGCTAAAAATCAGTCTAGGATCCAAGTAAATTATGAATTCACGAAACATCTTGGTGGCAGTGATATGTGATCGAATTGATTACATCTAACCGACTTGGTTAAGAAGAAAAGTTTACATCACAGAATCATTTAGAATTTACACAGCAACCAGCTGGTGTTCGTCAGACCGGGAGACAACGCTGACCTTGTTAGTTCGTTACCGATATTATAATGTCAATCAAAACCTTCGCGCATTAGTATGTCAAAACTAGAGTAAGTTAGTGATGAAATGAAAATGCACAAACGACAAAATTTCTCCATTAGTTGTAAATTTCAGCGAGAAAGAGTGGGGGATTGAGAAAAGAAGAGATAGATTGAGAGAGAGAAAGTGAGAGATTAGTTTTCATTGTATTATATATTATATCTTATTTTACATCCGCAAGACCTTCGAAATTCAAACATTTTTAATACATCAAGGGATCAGTTTTAGTTGATTCGCAATTTTTTTATTCCTTGCCGTTGACATATGAGTTAACGTGAGATATTATAGATAGATATTATACTACTGAAGATACTATACTACTGAAGATATTATACTACTGAAAATAAATTCTATTGTTCGAGAAAAAGTAAACAAAAAAATTTAACCGGAAATGACAAACCGGAAGTTAGGGTGCAGGACTGTTGAGAACCGTACTAAATGTTTATGTACCAAGATTCATCCAATTCGATTATCAGGTACAGAAGTTATTGAGCTTCCAAAATAACAGGTGCTCGGAGGAACCCCTACCACTTTGTTCACTATCACTAAAAAAACTAATCAGTTCATTGCCATACACATTTGCATCTTTTTGCGAAGTATCATCAAAATTACTTAACGAACGAATGTTGTATGCTTCCAACAAACATTGAAACAATAAACAGGGGTTCGGGAGGACCCCCACCACTTATCCCAATATTGTCCAAAAACTAATCAATTCTTTGTCATTTAAGTCTTCATCTTTTTTCAAAGTGTCATAAAAATTGATTAATGAATGAAGTCTGTATGCTCCCAACAAACTTTAAAAACAAAGTGTGAAAAGTCAGCAGTTGTATGGTAGACCCCCCGCCATTTTGATCAATGTATTCCAAAAAATGATAATTATCTTCTTACACTAATTGGAAAATTTTCCATAAGTTTCATCATAATCACTTCATTATTGTAGGCTGTAGTGTGCATAAACACACTGAAAAAAAATTGAAAATTTACAACAACAAAAATTTTTACCGGGAGTGAAAAACCGGAATTTGGGATGCAGAACTGTTGTGAACCGTACTAAATGCCCATGTACCAAGTTTCATCCAATTTGATTATCAGATACAGATGTTAGTGAGCTTTCAAAAAAACAGATGTATGGGACACCCCCACCACATTGTTCACTATCGCTCAAAAACTAATCAGTTCCTTGCCATACATGTTTGCATCTTTTTCCAAAGTGTCATCAAAATTCGTTTACGAACGAATGCTGTGTGCTCCCAACAAACATTGAAAAGAGTGTGATACATTAAACAGGTGTTCGGGAGGACCCATACCACTTATTCCAATATTGTCCAAAAACTAATCAGTTCTTTGTTACTTAAGTCTTCATCTTTTTCCAAAGTGTTATTAGAATTGAGTAATGAATGAAGTCTGTATGCTCCCAACAAACTTTAAAAACAAAGTGTGAAAAGTCAGTATTTGTATGGTAGACCCAACGCCACTTTGATCAATGTGTCCCAAAAGATGATAATTATCTTCCCACACTAATTGGAACCCTTTTTATAAGTTTCATTATAATCACTTCATTATTGTAGGCTGTAGTGTGCATAAAGACACTGGAAAAACTTCAAAAAAGTACAAACAAACATTTTTTATCGGAAGTGAAAAACCGGAAGTTAGGATGCAGAACTATTGTGAACCGTACTAAATGCTCATGTACCAAGTTTCATCCAATTCAATTATCAGGTACAGATGTTATAGAGCTTTCAAAAAAACAGGTGCTCCAGGGACCCCACACCATTTTGTTCACTATCGCTCAAAAACTAATCAGTTCCTTGTCATACATGTTTGCATCTTTTTCCAAAGTGTCATCAAAATTCATTCACGAATGAATATTTTATGTGCACAACAAACATTAAAACATTGTGGAAAAAACCACATGTTGTATGGTTGACCCCCAAACCCTTTATCCAATGTCCTCCAAAAGCTGATAAAATCTTTCTCATGTTACTTGAAAGCTTTTACCAAACGTTTCATGAAAATCGATCGGTAATTGTAGGCTACGGTAGGGTTAAACACCTGGAAAAAAAACTTTTTAACCGGAAGTAACAAACCGGAAGTTGGTATGCAGAAATATTGGAAACTGCACTAAAACCTTATATACTAAGTTTCAATAAGATCATAGTCCGGGATTAGAAGTTATTCAAGATTTAAACTTAGAGGTGTTCGGGAGACCCCCGCCATTTTGTCCAAATTTGAAATGTATCCAGATCTTCCATTTTCAAGTGAACCTGTATCATTTGCCAAAGTTTCATCAAGATCCTATGCAGAAAGTTCACCCACCCACCAATTTGGGGTATGTAAGATTTTTTTTTTCACGATAGATTGCATTACTTCACACAATTTAAAATTGTGGTGAAGTAAAAATAAACCTTTTGATACATAGATGGCACTATCATTTTTCAGCACTGTCAGTTTTGGTTCGGTTGGAGAAAAAAGTTTGCATCCATCAACACCTTAGACTTTAGAGTCATAACTGCATGTTGTTGTGGGACACATGGGATAAATGTTTTATATGTGTTGTTGTGATAACTATTGTAATTCCTTATTACAAAACACATATTAATTCTTGATAAATATTAATTCATGACACTTCATGACAAAAAACCCGACTTGTCGGTACTGCTTGACTCGAGCTTAACTCGTCAATCGGTTAGTGCAAACAGCCAAATTGTCGAGATCTTACACTGTCAAAATGATCCACGTGTTGTTATGACACAAATTGTAATTCCTATTATACATATTTATTTACTGGCATAGTATTATTTTAAAGTTAAATTTTCTGACGTAATAATATTGAGCTTAACCTATTAAAACAATTAAAATTGTATTGAGCTTTACAGCAATTAAAATCGTATGTTTGTTTGAAAAATGAAAAATTTATAGTACATTTATTTATAAGATTTTAATATTTAGTGTATATAAAGAATTTTAGACTTAGACTTAATCTATAATCTAATAATTATCTATAATCTAATAACTAACTATTTATTAGAATTTTCTTTACTGTTACACAGACTAATTAACATAGATTTCCAATAAAATCGTTTTCATGTATTAATTATTTTATTTTTTACTGATTTATTATAAGTCGTTTAGACCTTAGTTACCGAAATGATAATGACATTCATAATGCCCAAGGGAATTATAAGAGGGAGTTATGAATTCATAATAGACCTAATTTTTATTATAAATTTTTGTTTTGTTTATTTATAAACGACATTATTTACATAAAGCCATAGTAACAAATAACAATACACTAGCAATACAATTTGAAGAATAACTAACTTGATCAATTAAAACGCAAAATCATGCTATCAAAATACTCGATAAAAATAAATGTTTTAGTTTAATAAATGTTTTAGGTAGTAAAAAATAAAATTATCTATGTATAACGTGAATTACTAGATGTCAATTACCTTGTGAAACTTACTAACCCTCGGCCCAGAGGCCCTCGGGTAGTAAACGTTTCCCTCGGTAATTAACATCCTTATAATTCCCTTGATACATAAATAACTATTATGCATTCTCAACATGTTGGTTTAATAATGCAGTTTTATTGTACTGTATCGAGAAGTAACTTTTAGAATCATCTTTAGGAATTTGTTTCTTTTAAATATTGGCGAATTAAAGGACTTATACCTTGGACTGAAACTATGCTTTAGATAAGGGTTCGCTCAAACGCACAATCCAATGAGACATAATCCTACAAACAATTATCTCAACAAAATGGGTCTACTGCTTCTAACAGGTGCCGAATTTACAACTCAGGCTTGGAAACAATGAACTGTGTTATCTACAATTGTCGTAAAATTTTATGGCACATAGACACAAGATGTAAATTCGATTGAACCAATAATTTCATTTCAAAAGCCACAACATGGATTACAGGGTAGAATCATTAACGGCCTCGATGATAACTGGTTAAGGAAACATCCAGGGAAGGCACAATAGAACTATCGGTCCTTCTGACATTTAAGCTGATCATTTCAAGGCCCACCAGAAAAATATAAACATTTAAATTTGTATCAAATTCCTAAGATTCTTAATAGTGCATATCAAAAAAACAACCACGCAATTTAAAATATTTGTTGATATTCTTTTTGATTAACGCCAATTTACAACATAGCTCAAAGAAAGGTTTTTTGGAAAATCGATAGTATTTTTAACCGAAACAAGTTTAAATAAGACAAATACAATCACCTACAGTTTAGTTCTTTAAGTATCAAATGCATTGATCATTTCATATAATCGAAGGACAAAGTAAAATTATTGTATAATGGGTTATAAGAGAAAGTATAAATAAGTTAACGCTATTTTACGATTAAAAACTATGTATGACGGAATTATGTAAATATAAAATAAAAAAAATGTTTCTAAATTATATTTCAACAACATATCCAGTTCCTAAATAACTAGACTTGAATTAGACAAAGTAAACAGGGTGAAACAAAATACTTTGTTTTGGTTTGGAGCGCAGTGAGATCTCATGATCTACTTGTTAATAATTTTGTGGCAAACAACCTTAGCCTTTTTTTGAAATTATAGGGCGGTTTGCCTCAAAATTATAAAAAATTATGCAGAGTGAGTTGAAGACAAAACTAAGTGAGTGAGACAAAACTAAACTCTATTTAAGACACTTCCGATTCACATTTCAGATTCAGACACATTCAGATGCAAGTTTACCTTTCTAAAATCTGATTTGTGGTAGAGCTATATGAATAGTATCTTCAATTTGAAAACGTCTATATTTTAATATGAAACTTTTTCTTAACAAGATCTTATACCTTTAAAGATATTTAAATTTTCCATTCCAAACCTCTCACCCTGTATAGTAAAATAATTCAGATTACTGTATTAGACATAAAAACTGGATATCAAACTCAAATACGCACGTCTTTGCTTTTGGTTTGAATTGAATATTCAATTTCAAGTTACTCACAAGTTCAACTTATCAGTTAGTATCGATATATAAATGAAACAGTAATCCAACCTTGAAACTGTAGTTAAATGCCAATCATAGCGTTAAGAGAAGTTTTGGTGGTTCTAGAGTTGAGTGGAGGATAGATTTTAATATATAGATTGGCTGCTAGTGGCGTTGAATTCTCCTGGAGATGAATATGATAATCGAGATGTTGTTGGAGATGTTGTATCCAATATAAGGAGAATTTGTTGTTTAGCACTATCTGATATCCTGATTCACTAAATGTTGCATTTTCCGGCATTTTTCACTATTATCTTCAACAGTTATCGAATCACTTAATTCATTATCTTTTTCTAAATTATTCATCTTAAATAATGGCAGAATCTATGTAATGAGAATTGTGTAAATGAATCTGATAAAATGGTTGAAGTTAAAGATATTGAAGAACGTGAATATTTGACATCATCCATGGTTCTGTTTTCTCATTATAATTAATTAATAACGTGTCTTGATTTGATTTCTATAAATTTATTTTATTACATTTTGACTTAACATGTTAACAGCAAAACATTTATTATAATATTTAAAATTTGGAATAGTGAAAAATAACATTTAAAACAAATTTATTACACAAACATTTTTTTACATCACAAAAATCAAGAATTTTATCAAAACTATTTGGAAAAAACAAAATCCGAATAACAATAATATATATTTTGTTTTTTCATAAATGTTAAGGAAATCATCGCCTGCTAAATTTTAATTTTTTTTGAGAAATGATTTAAGTTTTGATGTTCGCAACAACACTCCCCCCCTAGTGCCATCAAAGATGAAACAATATATAGTTGAGGAGGAAAGAAGGAAAGAGTTTTGCTTAAGTAGTTGTAGCGAATAAGAAAAAGTTTAAAGATGTTGTTTAGAAAACGATACCATTTGGTGGAGAAAAAAAAATTATGGGTCTTACGAATTGAGGTTCTGCAAAAAAAAAAGAAACGAACAATTATGGAGTTATGGTAACACGAGTGGAGATAAAGGTCTGACAGAGCTGAGTTGCCTGAGACCAATATTTGTGGAGATGTGTACCATAGGTTAAAAGGTTCGTTTAAAATACGAAAAGCAGAAAGTAACGTCGGTGGTGCTGAATGTCTGACAGAACAAAGTTGACTGAGACAATACTAGCATGTACAAACGTGAATATTAGTTAAGGTGACCATATTTTCAAAAATGAAAAAGAGGACAAAATGTTACAAAAATTTTTCAATATTTATTTTTAGTCGGACGACTAAATTGGATGTTATCTCCAGACGATCCAACTTAACATCCGATTTTGACAATTTGACAAACGGGTTTTTGTTTAACAAATTCAATTTATTAATTCATATATCGTCGCTTTCATAATGAAATAACGTATGCCATATATACGTTGTTATTATATAATGGGTGCGCTGCATTCCCCATAAGGATGTCTATAAAGTGGCATTTTAATATTTTCCAATTTTTTTATAACTGGGGGTGAAAATTAATATATTGTTAATTAACGTACATGCAAATTTGAATTTGGTTAAATATTAAAACAGCGTAAATGCATGTACAATATTTCAATTCTTACAGAATAATAACTTGGGTAAAATCAGCGTCGTATACTTTACATACATTACGATCGCCACACGAAATGGTAAATCTAAAATATTGTAGAAGCATCATTCATTACTACATGATATGCCGGTTCATATAAATAAAAAATTGTAAGAATATTATGCGTTAATTCAATAATGATTAGTTTTAGGTTAATCGTACTTCCATGCAAAATGAAATAACGTATATGAAATATGAAATAACGTATAAGGTACCTGATTGACTTTTCACCTCTTTTTAGGTAGAAAAGCCAGCAGGTACCAATGTGAAATTTTAATATGCTATGGGGAAATTAGTCAAGATTAATTGGCAGAAATTTTTTTTTCAATATCTTTATTCATTCAATAGTGCTGCCGAGTTTACGAAAATCAGAAAATCGAAAAATCTTTAAACCCAATTATCTCGAAACTACACTTTTGCGAATACGTTGTTTCATTATTAAAGCGACGAATATACCAAAATAATTTTTTAAAATTTTCTTTGTTTCTCATTCTATGAAATTTTTTACTTAATTGAATTAAAATCGTCCGACAATAATACACACCAATCGATTTGTTTGGTTGGTCGGACGGTTGGATGGAATTTCCATCCGACACATCCAACTTAATTGTATCGCAAAGACATGCATACATACTATCCGATTTTACATCCAACCCAACCAAATCTGTCCGGCCGTCGGATCGTCTGTAGGGCGCTTAATACTAATTTCCGCCTCCAAACAGTCTAATGGTAGTTGGAATTTTTCTGCTGTCCAAATATCATTCACAATTGAAAAGCAACGCTCTACAGCTGCATTTGTACCCAGTAGTGAAAAACAATACTGAACCACTTTTACGATTTCAGTCAATGAAATCTTGGCCTTATAAAAGTGTGCAAAAATTTCAACCCATCGTTGATCATATTTTACATTATGGTCGTTCCATTCAGTAATTTTCACATCATTACGATATATATTTATTTTTGGATCTCTACAAATATAATTGATTCATTTATCGGAAGCATATGGAGTCTAATGACAGTGGAAAAATTCAACTTAAGTAAAATAAATAAGTGATGAAGAACTTTCAACTTCGAAATAGTCATCGCCTCAACGGCGTAATTGATAGTGTGTCTGTCTAGGGATTCGAGCCAGGCACTAACGAGGAAGGTTCGAATTCATCTGAAACACGAAAAATGTGAAGTGGAGTTTTTTTCTGAGAAACTTCAAACCATACTTTTGAATTGAAAAAATTCCAATTACTTCTTTACTTACTTGAGTTTAATTGATCTCAAAAATCCCCAATAAATTTAAATTCCCTTAATGTAGTCTAATATTAATGCATATAGTACTACAAATTAACCTAGTGCCATTGATTTCACATTGATTGGAAACAATCAATAATGACTATACAATCGTGACTTATGATGTTAATTAGAATAAAATGTCCCCCATTCTATGAATTCACAGTTCACACAAATTATTGTCTAGAAATTTAATGCAAAAAATCCCATATTTTAGAATGTTTTTTTTTGTAATTTTATGACTTTTAAGAGGAATTGTTGGAACCTTAAATTACCAATAACCGGAAAAGAGGACAAAAGATTCAAAAACCAAAAAAAGAGGACAAAAAGAGGACAAGTTTTCTAAAGATGACAGTCGGCCATAAAAGAGGACTGTCCTCTTCAAAAGAGGACGGATGGTCACCTTATATTAGTTCATTTTTCGAAAAGTAGCTGGTCAAACAAAAATAAGCAGAAATTTAGCTTAAGCAAAGGAGTGCATATGGTAACACAAGTTTGGTAAAGTCTGACAGTACAAAGTTGACTGAGACCAATGTTTACCTTGGAGATGTGTACTATAGAAAAAGCTTTGAGAAGAAATATCTGATTAACGACAAAATGTCGTTTTAAATATCCATAAGAACCATACCTGTTCGTCAACAGATAAACGGTTAACGTCAAAAGATGTTCATGTTGTAAAAACATATGGGTAACGTTGGAGATATTAATTGAATATCAGATATTTGGAGGTTCTGCTTACTTAGATGAAATCTGATTTTTATATCCATAAGGACCATACCTGTTTTGTCAACAGATAGATGGTTAACGTTAGAAGATGGTCATGTTATGGAAACATATGGGTAACGTTAGGGATAATAAATAAAAATCAGAAAATTCGAAAAATTTGTTTCGGCCCATAAGTTAAGGAGTGTAGAGCGGGTCTTACGAAGAAGGGAGATGTTAAAATTCGGCCCATGAGTAACGGAGAACGAAGTGGGTCTTACGAAGGAAAGAGTTGTGAAGCTTCGGCCCATGATATCGATTATTAAACAAAACTAAAAATTCAAAAAAGTGGTCGCACTAGCAGGAGTTGACGTGGCTTGAAAGCCGAAAAATAAGAATTTGGAGAAAAAAACTGAATGTGTCGCTAGGAGGAAACAAGATTATGGCTAAACAGCAGAAATGACTAGCAGGAAGATTATGTGATCGCTGATCACTACGGGCAGAGTGTTCTGTCGCTGTGAAAAAAAAGAAAATATTACAATAAAATTAAATTATTTAAAACAAAATGAAGCAAGCACTAATTTAAATTAAGAAAGAGAAAAAATGAATTAAATTATAAATTTGATACTTCTTTAAGTTGACTCCATTGGAAGGTTTGTTTCTAGTCGGGGTTACCAGTTTTGGTGGTTCTAGAGATGAGTGGAGGATAGATTTTAATATATAGATTGGCTGCTAGTGGCGTTGAATTCTCCTGGGGGGTCATTCCATGTCAATTCAACACAAAAAAGGACCATTTTTATCTTCACCATCTCAGATTTTCTTGAAATTTGGCACAGGTGTACTATTGGTATAGACTTGGAAAAATATAAAATTTTACTGAAATATGTCAACTCGTTTTTGATTTACAGAGCTGTAAAGTTCTCACAAATAGGCCCAAAAACCGGGAACGTCATTTTTTTAAATTGCTGTAGAACCTTTCCTGATTGCACTAGAGAGCTGGGATTGGTGACATTTTACAGCGTTTTTAATGCCCTTTAATATGATATGAAACACTTTATGGTTAAGATTAAAAAAAAATTCTTAAAACTTAATTTAAAATTTAAATTTTAATTTTTCCAAAAAGTACATATTTAAAAATTTTAAAATTAATTCCATGAATAGTTAGTATTGTTATAAATCACAGGGCAAAATATAAATTTGGGATGATAATGGCTTCATTGTTAAAAAAATTGAAGACTAAAGCTCCTTTTGATGAAAAAGTAATAAACTTACTAATAATAGTAATAGTGAATCTTAATTAATAATTATGTTTTATATTATTGATACTGTAATTATTTTAGATTACAAATTATAATAATTTTTGTATTTATTATAACACAAAATTTAAATAATTATGTATTTATAATTAATTATGTAGTATAATTTATAAAAAATAAATTATTTTTATGAAATAATGCAATAAAAAAAATTATAATACAAAAACAATTCAATATAAAATCAAATTTGTTCAACCTAACAGTTTTCTATATCAGCATGTTTAAGTTGGTTTTAACAAATTCCTTCCCTGTTTGAACTTGTTACGATAATCTATCGATAAACTTAAATTGGAGGACGTATCAGGCTACATTACTGTCGTTTACGAAGCAAACATGGTGGCTCGGGTATGTTTTAGAAAAAATTGATGAACTTGATGAGGTAAAAATAACTTTTCTACATCCAGCTGGGCCATCTAAATCCTTTTCGTATCCAAGGAGCGCTGACATTCTGTGGATCTCAGTAACGGATGTTTTGATGAAAGTTGACCCTGTGACTCCTACTGGAAGAACCTATGTTCTATTAGAAACTGATATATGCCGAACAAATGAAGCCTTTTCAAATAATTAGTAAACTTAAAATAGTTACAGATTTATTTAATAGTAAGTTTAGACTGTTTTAAAGGAATTTCATTCATGTCATAGTTTATGTTTATTTTCTTGAAAATGTCAATATTTACATTGTTGTATTAATGAACATGAATACCAGAATTGAATTGATGGGAATGGTTTTAATCTTTAATTTTTTTAACAATGAAGCCATTATCATCCCAAATTTATATTTTGCCCTGTTATTTATAACAATACTAACTATTCATAGAATTAATTTTAAAATTTTTAAATATGTACTTTTTGAAAAAATTAAAATTTAAATTTTAAATTAAGTTTTAAGAATTCTTTGTTTATCTTAACCATAAAGTGTTTCATATCATATTAAAGGGCATTAAAAACGCCTGTGTTGATTTGATGTGGAATGACCCTGGAGATGAATATGATAATCGAGATGTTGTTGGAGATGTTGTATCCAATATAAGGAGAATTTGTTGTTTAGCACTATCTGATATCCTGATTCACTAAATGTTGCATTTTCCGGCATTTTTCACTATTATCTTCAACAGTTATCGAATCACTTAATTCATTATCTTTTTCTAAATTATTCATCTTAAATAATGGCAGAATCTATGTAATGAGAATTGTGTAAATGAATCTGATAAAATGGTTGAAGTTAAAGATATTGAAGAACGTGAATATTTGACATCATCCATGGTTCTGTTTTCTCATTATAATTAATTAATAACGTGTCTTGATTTGATTTCTATAAATTTATTTTATTACATTTTGACTTAACATGTTAACAGCAAAACATTTATTATAATATTTAAAATTTGGAATAGTGAAAAATAACATTTAAAACAAATTTATTACACAAACATTTTTTTACATCACAAAAATCAAGAATTTTATCAAAACTATTTGGAAAAAACAAAATCCGAATAACAATAATATATATTTTGTTTTTTCATAAATGTTAAGGAAATCATCGCCTGCTAAATTTTAATTTTTTTTGAGAAATGATTTAAGTTTTGATGTTCGCCACAAAGTAAATGCAACGGCTAGGTTTGTGGTACATATAAATGTTTCATCAATGGATAAATTAATTCGACAAAACAATATCATATAGTAAATACAACAAATAGATAAAAAAACGATTCAAAATTTACGTAAGCGAAGGTCAGATTATTTAAACCATATCTTTATTGTAAGAAAAAGAACTACTGATAAAACATAATTGTTCAATTTCTCATAGTGAACTACTGCATAAATTAGTATTAATGTAAATAAATGTCACAAAATCATAAAAAAGGTAACTTTCTTATTAGTTTTATGTTAAACAAGATATTCTTAAAGGTCAAGTAGCTGTACAACTATAGAATTGAAATATGTATAAAAAAAAGTACACTGATTTCCTATTACATTTCATCATCAAGTATATATTAAATGTACTTTCCCATTTGTTTCGTTTTTTTTGCAATTTTACACCTGACAGTTAACACTAGCCAGGAACAGAGTTTCAACACGTTAACCTTGTACTTTGTCAAAATGAAGGTAGATGCATTTTAAACTAATTGAATATTAGTTTAGTAAAATGACCCTTCAAGTTGATCAACTTGATTTGGATAGACTAACCTAGATTTAGTAAATTGATTTTAAAACTAATTATCAGAAGACAAAAATTTAAGCTTGGTATAATTTAGCATGTTTTTTTTCATTTGGCGGAAGTAAATTATTAATTGACTCAATTTAAAACAGAAACTAGTAACATATCACCAGATATTTTATTTCAGAAAATTTTTTTACTAAATCCATTATACATAATAGTAATCGATTATCAAATTGCAGTCATTACCTATTAGATGTGGCGAAATAATATTAGAATTATGCAAAAAGACCAAAATCTTTTTACACAAAACAAACCGAATGTGTTTTTACTTGAGTGTTAACAAATATGTACAACCCAGCAAACTTAATCAATTCAACAAGCAAAACTGTCTGTATTTAACTAATAATAATGCGTTAAATTCTCAATAAAACATGACCTTATGACATTTAAAACAGGTGTTTGATTGCCAATTTACCTATTACTAATATTTGGACAATACAAGTCACAGTGCATATGGCGTATGGAAGCTAACTTCGATGGTTCCAAGATTTTTGGTTTGCATAGAACAGTATTTGTAAAATATAAACAGACATATATATTTGCTTTTGTTGCACAAATCAACTAACTCCATAAAACAAAAAGACTATACCAAGAGTATACCATGCATGACTTTACCAAGTGTATTGACACTTAATTTTTTTTCATTTATCTCCACTTTTAGAAGCATAGGGCGTCTACTAGACCGGAACATCTAAATCTATTATTAGGGACAATGGTTTCTAGCTCTCCTCATGTCTTACCAATTTATTTCGCTTGAACTAGCGAATTAATACCGTTTAAACTAATTATACCGTTTTCTTCCCACTAATTGCTGGTCTTCCTACTTTTCTTTTACCTTGTAGATTCCACTCTAGGGACATCCTTGTAACATCTTAAGCGTGTTTTCTCAGTGTGTGTCCAATCCATCTCCATTTCCTTATAAAGTTATATCTATCTCAATGTCTGTCTGCTCTGTTTGTTGTAGAAGTTCTTGGTTTCTGATTGCATTAGCCCAGAAGTTTATGATGATTAGACTGATTAGAGTTTATGATGATTAGACTTTGATTTTTAATTTTCTTTATATGTCACATTCATAAAGCAGTACTGACTTAACACAACCATTGCACATTCGTTTATTTGTTTTCTTGACAGGACGGACCCATTCTAGATTTTATTGAGCATTGTTATTGTATTTCTGGCCATGTTAATGCGCTGAGTAAAATCTTCTTTAGTTCCGCCTGTTTTGGCTACAGTACAACCAAGGTACACAAATTCATCGACATCATGGATTTGTGTATTGTTGATGATAATTGGTGTACTCACGTTGGTCTTCAATCGTATATAACCTTTGTTTTTCTGATGTTGATTATGAGAACAACTTCATGTGCAAGGGTTGATAGTTTTTCTATTTTATGCTGCATGTTGTGTGTCTATATGTGAGCAGGCATATATCATCTGAGTAGTTTAGATCGTTGAACTGTTTTGTTGTGCTACATTGGATCCCATTAGGACTTCCATCGTCCAGCTTTTGCATGACACTCTCTACTACTATGAGGAATAGTAGTGGGGATAGTACACAGCCTTGACTCTCTCTTCGGTGGTTGTAGTATTTATCACTTAGCTGTCCTTTCTATTGTATTCGATTATTGGTATCCTGGCACATTTTTCGGATTAGATCAATTATTTTCTTCGGGATAACCTATTTCGTGATAAAGTGATTTGCAGATAGCCCCTGTTGATGGAATCAAATGCGCGCTTGAAGTCTACGAAGGTTAAATACAGCGTTGAGTTCCATTCATTTGATTGTTCTATGATAATACGTTTTGATATGATCAGTACAGGTACTATCTGATCTAAAGCCGGTTTTTCTGTTGTTCCATATGTCCGTTAATAGTGGTGTTACAACTTCAGCCGTTATAGCTGCATCTACCTTGAATACTCCAGTTGGTACGCTTTCGGTACCAGCAGCTTCCGCTCCGCAGGTGGTGGGTATTGATACGTTCGTTATACTTGTCATTAGGAGACTGCAAGATTCCTTCATTTTCTGGTCAGCTGTCTTCTAATTATTCTTTTCATCTATTTAGTTGTTGTTCATGTGTTATAAAGGTTTGACCAGATTCATGCTTTATCGGTGAAGAGTTTGTGTATCTGATGGTGAGCTTTCTCACACATTGATGTTTAGTGTGCGCCTTGCAGTTTCTTTTAGCAGCTGCTGGGTTCAGAAGTCTTTGGAATATTTTCAGTAAATCTTCTGCGACCATTTCTTGGCAGCTTTTTTATTTGTTTAGCTGTACTCTTTTACTTCAATCGGATTTCCGCTGTGTTTTGGTAACAGAGTTGCACTTTGAACTGGCGACGCTATTCGATTTCCTTTTAGGTATCATCACTAATACATGGTTTTCGGTACTTGTCTTGGTATCCGAGCGCATATGTAGTAGTTTTTACGTAGGCGTTTCAATTTGATCCCAATTTTGATCAAGACTGGTTGTTTCGTTCTATGGTAGATCGAGCTGAAGCGATTTGTGTTTTTGTCACTCAATCTGTTTGAATTGAATATCTTTCGGTTTAACTTGTTATTATGTTTTACAGCGGCTGGTTTGATTTTGAATGTTGGAATTACCAATGCACTGAGAAAAATATGCAGGTGATAATCATAACTAGTGCATTATGAAAAATGGGAGTTATATTTTATTTATGATTTTTAACGTTTCATACCCGTAATTCTTAAATCAAAACTTCTAATTATAAATTATTATTGTTGGAGAAACAATTTTTATTAAAATTGTATTTGTTCCGATTAAAAGTTATAAATCATTTACACTTAGTTATAATTTTTTTAAAAAATAGTTTAATTTTGAGAGAAAAAGTGTGAAAAACCGATTATTTCGCGACAGCATGAGTATTTCAATGATTTCATTGGGTCTTAAGAACAAATTATTTCTCTTAATTATATTTTTTTTAAATAAATCTTTATCGTTTTATCTATACTGGATTCTCTTCGAAACAATTTAAACTTAGGAATAATAACTAGAACATTGATTTTTCTTTAATTAAAATCTGTTAAAAAAACATAACTTAACTTAACAAATTTAAATTGAATATTACCAAACGGTTTACTTTGTTTTACCCTGTTATATTTTTTCCTTTTCATATTCGTTTTTCTTATAACTCGGTAATTTACACAAAAATATATTTATATGAATTGTAACTAAACATCATAAAATACCAACAAATTTGAAACATTTCAAAATACTAAGAAATTTGTAAAATTATTCTGCCCTAGTTATAAATTGTAACATCATTTTTGTAATTCACACCGTTTAGCTATTTTCTATTTAATATTTTGGTATAATATATAACAGGAAAAATGAAAATGAATTATATTTAAGCAGGATAAATTATTCTTTGATTTAGTTAAATATTTCCTTTATTTTATAATGGTTAGTTTTTATTCTTAACTTTAGTATATATTTTATACTTTTAAAACATATATATATTCCTTCTCGTCATAAACTTCGTAAACTTAAAATTACGATTATTTACGAATATTATAAAGCCAAGTTTATTTGTCATTAATGTATAAGAATTACAATATAAAAGAAGTGTTGTGTCTCAAAAATTTTAAAAATATTATAAAGTGAAGTGATTGATAGATAGTGTGTTTTATTTTGATACTTAGTTGATTGTGAAATGGATGCACAGTGGAATTTCTATACACAAAATTGGAAATCTAACCAATCCATTGTGAGTGAAGTGCCGCAACCATCTTATGTTGCATATAATGAACAGTTTTATCAAATTTTAGATAATTGGGGATTAGGATACTTAAAGCCAAAATTTTCAAGTATGTATTTTAACACGTTTTTTTGAACATACATATCTTTAAAGAATAAATGTTACAGATATTTCCATTGATATTGAAACATTAAAGTTGATAAGTGATCGAGACATCGAAGAACTGTTTCCTATCACTGAACTGCAGTCGAGAGTTAGATTTAGAGAAAACTTACAAAACTGGCGGAAAGTAAATGTGTGTGTATTAAATAAAATGATAAATAAATTGTTTTTAAATGTTTTAATTTTATTGATAGGGTTATTTGGAACATTTGACTGAAACGGAAACAGGCAGTTTATCTACAATTTCATGCCCACAATCTCCTTCAAACTTTGTAAGAATATGTAGAGGTTATGTATTTGTTAATTATTTAATTTTTATTATATTATTTGAAAGGTACTTAAAGAGTTTCTGGAAACTTCAAAAGATAGTCGAATTATCGCGTCTTATAAAAATTCTACACAACCTGCATTGACTACACATTTGAGAGAGCTTTTAGTGGATCAAATTGTTGAAGAATTTGTTAATAATAACAAATGTATGACTGCAGAAAATTTTTATAAAATTAGCGATGATATTTGCGATCTATTTCCAGGAGAAAAAAAAGTATAATTTATTAAAAAATAAAGATTATTAAAACTGCCCTACTTATTATAATAAATTGTATTTCTTTAGGAATACTATTTTATTGGTGGAAGGAACCAGCATGGTCGTTTAGTCAATCGATACAAAGTGAAAAAAAAGAATTTGGAGAAAAAAGGCTTTTTTAATTGTGTTAAAAGAAGAAAATCTGAAAGCCAATCTCCAAGCAGTAGACGTGAGTATAAAACTTAGATCGTAATACATCGGGGTACTTATATCTGGTAATTTGTTTTTATTTTAGCAGCTGCAAGCAAATTTATAATAGCAGAAGATAACTTAGAGAAAAAAAATTGGCTGACCCATAACGATTCACCTTGGGAGTTAATTGAAAAAAATTGGAAGATAACATCGGCCAGTCGTATAGCGGAACTAAATTCTTCAGAAAATTCAGTTAATGTTAGTCGTCAGCTAGATGAATGGCCCCTTTATAAGACTGCTGAGGGGAAAAAATTGGTAATTTTATTATTCTAATTTTTCCTTTACATAATAAATATCAGTTTATTTCATAAATATTAATTACAGATACTGCTTGACTTTGAGTTTTTATATCCAGGAAAACAAAACTTGCTGTTTGAGAAATTTCCCCAGTTTCAAGCGAAAATATTGACAATTTTGAAGTCAAAAATTAAAGATAAAACAATTCAAAAAACTTTTGAAAAGCTGCCTTTAGATAACGGTAATACTTTACAAGAAAATTAATGTTATTTTGTTTTAAATGTTTTATTATTTTTACAGATTTAAAGCAAGCGCAAATATCAAAACTTCTTCACTATGTTTTAAAACCTACTGCTAGATTGAAATCTAAGACAACCAAAAAAATTTGGAAGGTATCAATAATTGATTCAATCACTTCATTTTATGCCGAGATTGAAAGTTGGGATACAATTAAAACAGAAATTGAAAGTATACAAAATAAATATTTCGAATTTTCATTAACTATTCAACCAATAATTCTCACGTGTGAGAACGGAGAATTTAAATATGCAGTAAAATTAGATGATATTTTTTACAAATGCGATTCTTTTTTAGAAAGTTTTGATATTTGTTTCAAACTTTTCTATATATTTAATTTGCAATATCCCTGCCAGTCTAAAAAGTTCTGGGAATTTATACAACTATATTTTTATGATATTGGTACATCAGTGGATTGTGACATTATAGATTTAATAGCAGAACTCGATAATTAGTAAGTCATTTTTTTAACGCACAAAATGATATTTTGCTCCGAATGTGATAAGCGGTTCTTAGATATAGATTCGTTAATAACGCATATTAAATATTCTCACTCTAGTCTTATTCGAAAAAATCATTTTACTTGTAAGCAAAATAACTGTAATCAGAAGTTTTATAGAATTTCAGCATTCAAAAAACATTTAAAACTCCATAATATTTCAACATCATCATCAACTAATGTTTTTGATAAAAACTCTATCCCAAATGTTTATAACAATACTTTTTCCGAGGCAAGCTTATCACATTCGGACTTTGAAAACAATGTTTGTCCTTCTAATAATGATGATAGAAATTTAAAAGATTTTTTTAATGAATTTAAATCCAAAGTTTTACAAAACTTTATTTTATTTTTAAGTGAAATTTTGAGCAATAATAATGTACAGATAAAAATGATAACAGATTTAATTGAAAATATAAAAAAATTTGTTGTAGGTGTTATAGCTTGTGAATTGAAAAATATGCTTAAACTTGTTCTTGATAATGAAAATTTTATAGTATTTAACGAAATTCTCGATTTTTGTGGTGATCCATTCAAAGACCTTGAGTCTGAACACAAATTATTAAACTATTTAACAAAACAAGATCTTTATTCTAAACCTGAAAGATATAAAATTAATACTGAGCAACTGTTATCTGTTAAAAAGGGAAGACTAACTATTTCTGAAAAAAAAGTAGAAGGAGTCATTATGCCTGTGAACTTTCAAATAAAAAAGTTTTTTGAGAAACCTAATCTGCTCAAAGATACTATTGAAAGAACGAAATCACTCGAAAACTCCAAATCAAAATGCTTGTCTAATTTTGTTCAAGGCGATTTATGGCTAAGGAAAACTGAATTAAAAAAGAATCAAATAAATATACCATATTTCTTATATAATGATGACATGGAAACGGGAAATCCATTAGGTAGCCACAGTGGCTCCCAAACAGTTTCAAATTTTTTTTACAGTTTTCCAACTCTTCCTGTTGGATGTTCCAACTTAGAAAATATTTTTCTATTCGCAATTATAAGATCGAAAGATGTTAAAGACTATGGGTATGAAAAATCGTTGCATAGACTTGTACATGAAATTATGAAATTAGAAGAAGACGGTATTGAATTTGTATTAGGTACAGAGATCGTCAAAGTTCATTTTATACTTGGATTAATTATAGGAGATAATTTAGCTTTAAACTCTGTTTTGGGGTTCTCATCTTCTTTTAGTCATAATTATTTTTGCCGATTTTGTAAATCTAGTAGAAATATTGCTTTGTCTCCGAGTAATCAAATAGGTGAATTAAGAAATAGAGAGAACTACCAATATGATTTGTTAAAAATTGACCATTATAAAACTACAGGCATTAAAGATAAATCGCTCTTAAACAAAATCAAAACTTTTCACGTTACAGAAAATTTTAGTGCGGATATTATGCATGACGGTTTTGAAGGAATTGTCAAGTATGGATTAATAAATAGCATAAAATATTTTATAGAAAAAAAATTTTTTGATTTATGTACATTAAATTCTAGAATGAAATATTTTAACTATGGAGAATATAATGCAAGAAACATTCCTCCTCCAATCAAATTAATTCATTTAAAAGCATCAAATTTAAAATTTTCAGCAATTGAAGCGTACAATTTTTTGTTTTATTTCCCATTGTTTATGTGTGGAATGATTCCATATAATGACAAAGTATACAATTATATATTAAAACTTCAAGAGTTGATTGATATTATACTCAGTAGATCGTTTTCAGAGGATCTCATTAATATATTGGATTCAAAAATTACTGACCATAACAAAGAATATTGTCATTTATTTAACGATTCACTTAAGCCTAAACATCATACAATATCACATTATCCCATGATCATAAGGAAGTCAGGACCAATAATATTTTTATGGTGTATGAGATTTGAAAGCAAAAATCGTGAAGTTAAAAATTATACAAACGTTTCCTTTTCAAGAAGAAATTTACCAATTTCAATTGCAAAAAAATTTTGCCTGAAAATGTCAAGTATAATTATAAAAAACCATATAAATTTAAATTTAGAAATTGTTAAATCCGAATTAAAAATATGTACCGAAAATTATAAAGATTTGATACCAACTTTAAATTTTGAAAACAAATTAGAAATGGTACTGGTCTTTAAATATAAAAACACAGAATTTCGAAAAGCTTGTCTTATTTTTGTTAAGCATGAATTGTTCCTAATAGAAAATATTTTTAAACATGCCAGTTCCCTTATTTGTGTTATAAAAAAAATTAATATTACAGATTTGGACAAAAATTTAAGGGCATATGTTGTTGGTAATGTAACAGAGCATTTATCCATTTTAAAATTTGATAATGATACTGATTTTGTAAAACCAATGACGTTATTTAAATTATCTAACGGAAAAACAGTTATTAAACCAAGATTACTTTAACTTTTAACTTAACCCAATCATTTTACCAAACACAGTAAGAGGTGTAATATGAAATATGTATGTTTATTTTAGAAATAATAAAATTAAATCAATTGAAAATTAAATATATAAAAATATGTAATATTTGTATTTCATATACCTTTGTATGTATATTATATATTCAATATTTACTAATTATATTTAATAATTCCATATATTTTTAATAAAGATGAATTATAAAACATATATCATTTTTTATTTATGATTGAGTGTAATTTTAAATCATACTGAATGCGGCATATTTAATAAAATAAAATTATATCTAAAAGAAGTCACTGGTACCTTTACGAAATAATTTATAGGGGTAAGTTATAGCTAAGCGCAATAATTTATTCTAGTACGGAATAATTTGAAGGCATAAATTATCACTTAACGGATAAATTATTTTTGTTTCGGAATGATTTTTAAGAAAAACTATACTTCACCGGAAAAACTAATACAAGTTTGGTATTATTTAAAATAAAATCATACTTCTTAGTTATATTTAATCAAATTACGTTATAAATTATACTAATGATAATATAGATTTACATAAGTAAAATCTTTAAATTAGTACTATGAAGGATGATTTCTAGCTATAAATACGTACATTTGAAATGGTTAGTTATAAATTATTATTATTTGATATGTTTTATACCGTATTATTCAAAGAAATATAATCGATAGTTATGTTTTGTAAATTTTATAAAGACGTTATTGTTTTGTATAGTTATGATAGCTTACTTAATAGTGTAAACTATAAATTTTAAAACAACAATATTATATCTAAGAAGAACAATTTTAAAAAATATAGTCATGTTTGTATTTAAAAATTATGAAGATGGGTTAAAAAATATAATCTTTTGTTATAAATCATATCTAAAAAATAAAGTTCAGATTATGTTTTCTCTTCATAATATATTTCTTAACGAAATAAACATTCTTAAAATTTTTTGAAAATACTGCTTCGGCATGCATTATTAAAAATACGGAGTGGATCAAATCAGTTCCGTTACGGTATGGTTTATATAGGCTTCGAAATGATTAACACCTGCATATTTTTCTCAGTGTGGGTGAACGTTGTGTATGTATCTGTACCTCGGTTTTCTCTGACGTCTTGTAAGAATTTAGTTCTGGATTTTCTATCCGGTGGAGTCCAAGTGTATTTGTGTATGTTCTTGTACGGGAATTTGCTGCCTTTAATTCGCTACCATTAATAACTGGTAGCATAACAGTCTATTAGTCTATATCCATTATTGTTCCGAGTTGATTCGAGCGCAAACTTGGCCATAACCGATTCCATTCCAGTGTTATCGATTACAGTTTTGTGTCATCTGCTTCTTCAGTAGGTGCACAGCACTGTATAATGGTTGTATTTCTTATTTTCTATTGAAAGCCGAGTTGTAATTATATTCTGCTATTTAGTGGTTTCCTCGCAAGTAGTGTTTTTTTAACTTTTGGTGTTAATTAATATCACTTTACAGAGCACATTAGATAATTTTCCGTACTTGTTAAGTCACCACTATTTCGGTTAGAGTTCTGACGTTCCAGTCTCCCATTCGTGTACGAAACCCAATGGTCGATATTTGTTGTTTTTCTATGTTGTTTTTTCTTCTAGTGAACGTTTCACGAATCAATTTTTAATCTCGGATTAAAGGGTGATTGCTTCATCAAATCCTAGCCAGTTGAGCTGTTGGATAAGGTATACTAGCATACTGGGGAAAGTTGTATTCTTACTTCTACGTACTTAGGATTTGTGATAGGGTTTTTATTTAAATTTGTTTAAAACCACACTTAAAATCTGACGGATACAAATTAAGACTGTACTGCTTTTGAACTGCTTTGGAAACAGGTAAAAAAACTGTATTGTAATCAAATTCTATTATATTTTTAAAACCTAGATTCCACTAACAAATTCGGGCTCCAGTAAGTTTTAAGTTACATACAGCTTCATAGAAAAAACTGACATTTTTGATAAAATTTAAAAAAAAACTGGGAGATGTAAGTTTAAACATTAGATTTTAATGCTACTCTAATTAAATTGTCTTTCAAATAAACTGACTGATTAAAAAATGATGTTTTTAGCCCTTCTCACTTCCAGACTCGCCAAAAATATGGCAAAGTATTAGACACATCTCTATAGTTGTCGTTCAACATATAGGTACCAATTTTTCGATCATTTTAAGTTTTTTTAATTTCCAGTCTGAAGGATCAGGTTAATTAAGTTTGGAGCTAAGAGCGTGAGGGTTTACCATCTTGTTTTGGGCAAGGAGGTAGTTTTATACTGATCGCAAAAGTCTATAGGATTTATAGCTGACGAGATAATCGACGGCATGGAACAAACATACGATAGGCAATCTTAGCATTAAGATGCATTTTTTCGCAACCATAAAAAACATAAACACCGTGAACAAATAAATATATACTAATACATACATTATTTACAAAGAGGATAAAAGAACTAACCAACCCAGGTCTAACAGATAAAAGAAATAATAAAATATTCAATGGAAAAACAGCTACAGTTAAAACGTCGACAGCTAAACAGTTGGCTAGGTAGTTGTAATCTAATTTGAAGGACCGGCTTCAATCTCATATATAAAAACCCATACACTATGAAACTAGGTACAATTCAGCCATGCAGGACTTCAATATATCATAGATGTTTACTTATATCATAGATGCTTTCAACAATTCTATCTATTCTGATATACATAAATAAAAATCTGTATAGTTCCCACCTGGCAATAGGATGTTATTTTATACGTTATATCTACTAAATACACACCGACCATTCAAAACAACATTTAGATCATGGCTGCTTCACGATGAAGCTGTAAGCAGCAACATCGCGTTAAAGGTGTTAAGATATTAACGCTATGCCAACAACTTTGAAGAAACAAATTCTTTAAAATCTTTTAATTCTATTACTAAGAAATTTAAATTTCACCATATCATATTTTAATTATAATTGCCAAAACAATGTTTAACAATGCAATGATAACAATTACAACCATACATATTTGGTTTTGATATTGAAAAATGTAACATATTTTCTCTTTTTTTTGAATATTCACCGATAATGAAACATGACAATGACAATCAATATCAATTTAAAAATCAAAAAAATATCGTCTAAATACTGTTTTCCTTCAAGGTTCAGATAAAAGTTTTGTTGATGGAAGATGTTTCCTTTGATTAAATTTTCACCCTTGAACTCAAACTAAAACATAAAATTCAAAAATGAAGTATGACTTTGATTTACTTTAAGTTGATTTTTTGCTTACTAAAATGCTAAACATATATACATCGAACAAGCCACTTTCGGTCAAAAATCAGCACATGAATCCAACGAAAATGTCAATAACGTACAAATCTATATAAATAGGAAACCAACAAAGTCAAAAACTGGTTGCTTCGAACAAGTTTTTTTTTATTACATTTATTTGTGAAGACCATATTTCAACACCACTTATCCGTATTTTGGTATTATTTAAAGCTATCGCGTTCAAATCACGTTGATCTCTAATTTTTATGTAAACAAAACCGCACAAAATTCTTAATTTCCAACATTTATAAGTTTGATGTACTGTATGATTTTTTTGCGTTGATGCACCAAATAAGTAGTAGCGTTTTCTGTCTTCCAGTGTATCTCACCTGCATTAATTTTAACTTCCTGAATGAAATCGAATTCGCGTGCCCCGAGTTTAGTTACCTTCTTAACCACTCGGTTACTCACTCCTCTCAACGCCCAACGTTCATATCACGCTGCTGTCTCATTTGCTATAAAAACAAGAGCGTTGATGCTTTCGATTATAAACACTCCTTTTAGGTAAACTGTATTTTGAAATAACTTTGATAAACATTTTATGGACATTTGACCTTTAAAACGCTGAAATTATTGTGAAAGCGAAACATTTAATTCCCGTTATAAACATTTAAAAAGTAAACAAATACTTTACGCAAATGCGCTGTATTGTAACTCTTGTAATAGGAAACAATCTGAGGAAAGGAATTCATTATTTGTTATAGCAACAAATTCAAAAAACGCTATCAGTTTCAATTTAACTAAGATGGAATTTGTCAAGCACCAATGTGTGAGGAACATTTCCTCAGTCTAGGTAGTCAAAAAGGCGGAAGTCGGCTAAGAAATACTGGTGAAGTATAGCGTATGCAGGTTCTGTGGTGATATAAATGCTAGAATCACAATTTATGAATACAAAGAGTTGGTAATGGCATCATCAACTAATATTTAATAACATGTTTTACAAAACAATTATAAGATTTAGAGAGGAATTAGTAAAAATAAAACTTGTTTCAGCATCTGATGATCAATATATCGCGATTCTGTAGTTTCGTTTCCTTTAAACAGAGTTACTCAATGTTGACTGTTATATACTACATAACGAAAAATCTAATGAAATAATTCACTTATTTCGAAATTTCAATTATTGTTTAATTGATTCGCGTGAGAGCATTACTTTCTCTTTGCACTCCTTAAAATTTCATTCACAAATTAAACATTTTTTATTTCGTCCTTACTCCTATAAGGGATATTTTTTTTCAATTTCACTTCTTTGGAAACAATTATATTCTTTTTTCTTGCATTCCATATGCAGAAAAAGAAATTAGTACTTTTTCTTTACCATTTCAGGAATAAGAACGATATTTTTTCACTCCTGTATTTGGAAATGATATATTTTTTAAAGTTACTCTGGGAATGTTTTAAACCTTGCATTAATATTATAAATTATTAGCTTAAGCTTGGCATATTAGGTCTTAAAATACAAAAATCTCGGCTTATTCTACATCAATTTTCAAAATATCTATTGGATTGTATTATTTATTATGTAAAAAAAGAAGATTGCCATTTAAAATAAACAGTTTTTTTAATAAGATATATTAAGAAATCGATATTTTTTTTTGGAGCGTTGCCAAGCTAATCAGCTTCGAATATTCACCACGGTCATTCGCAACAGCGACATAATTACCATGGCAGCCGATTTTTTTAAGGTCGTTTAATACGTCCATCTCCCATTGCAGTCGTGGTCTACCTCCGGTCGCCCACTCCCTGGGGTACTAATTTGGAAAAACGTAACAATAGATTTACATCATATCGACACTGTCTTTGAAGCAACTTATATTGGGTTCAGGGCCTTATGACTATAAGTTAAATAATTTCACTGTCCGAAAAGTTTAAATCAGATTCAATGGCGATTAAACTTTCTAGTTTTGCAAAAAGACTGCTCGATCTTGAATCTAGAATAGTTGTTTTTTTTTCACCACCTTACCATGTTTTCGTAGATTGTCTTTCTTTATTGGTAATTTACGAAACATCACAACTTTTCTAAGTTTTGCTATTGCAAAACTTATTTCGTCATGCTGAACATGAACAACCTAAGATGGTTTACGGCAACTAATACTGCAAAATTTTCTTCGTCAACGAAGGGTCTGTTTCTTCAAAATATCTATTTCCCCTACATGAATATTGCTGATGCTTCTTTTATAAAATATGATTATAATCTTTAGCTGAAGGAAATAAACCCAATTGACGATAAGGATTAATCAAAGATTCTACTTTTTTTCTAACGGCAGCATTATCAGTCGTAATTGAATCAATGTTCTATTAAGTTTGAACATTTGAACATGTTGGTCAACAGCGTTAAACATATATCAGATGGCAAGAACCATATTCCAAAAGCAGTATTTTCCATGAACGAACGAGCATCATGTATCTGCGATTATTTACTTGCGGCAAACTGTTAGAATATTAAGGAGGAACATTTCACCGTAGTCCGTATCTATTGAGAAATTTCTTTCTTGGATTTTTTCATGTCTTAAAATTTGTTTGGTTAGGTCAAGTTTATGCTTTTTTATTAAAAATTGATTAATTTTCTTCAGAATATTATAATTATTAATTTTTTCAATTAAATAAGCTTAATTATAAGTTTCTTTAATTTTTACCGAAACCGGTAAAAAATTAGAAATTTGCCGGTTTTTGATAATGGGTTTTTGGGTGATTTACCGGTTAACCGTTTTATTGCAAAATCCGGCAGGTAAGGAAATCATCTCTCTCAGCTCTGGATCAGATTCGTTTACTTTTTGGGTGGATCTCTTCACTGTCGATCGGATCGACAGTCAATTTGTCCCAACAGACCCTGATAAGTTTTCTTAAATATTTTTCAGTAACTTCTGATACGTGGTCCGCCAACCTACTTTAATTTATGCCAGACCTTGTCCGCGGTTCAAAAATTAATAATTAATTAAGATTAATATAAGGCGGATTTTATATTAGTAAAACAAGGATTTGCTCCGACGATGGGCTTGGTCTGCGGATCGTTACAGTGAACAATTTTACGTTAATGGAGAACGGTGGAACACTGGAAAAGTACTATCGTGTTATGTGTATGGTTAGCTAATCAATTATTTGATACTATAACCCTACAAAATAATAACGTTTTTCTAACTTCTGTGAACTTCTAACACCTTTTAATCTTTAACTAATAAAATAAATGTATTTAACTTTTATCAATACAAAGGCGGATACAATTTAATTTAAAAAAACAAATCCACGTAAACGAAATACATATATGTATGCAAAAATCTTTAAACAACATTCAGAGTAGGTTGATAAAATAACAATAACAACAGACAATACCTTCGTCAATTCAAAGTAATTTAAAATTTTCATTTCCAAAAATTTTAGTGAAAGTGAGAATCAACGAAATTAAAAGTAGAATTTTTTAATTGACGGAAGAAAAAAATAAAATAGGTCCCCACAATTTAAAAACTAGTTTTTTTATTACGAAATATCCAAATACTATACCATTATTATTACTCAATTTCACTATTCTATTGATCTTAAATATTTATCTTATTATTAATTTATTCATTCACGATAATTGCATCACAAAATATTTTTTTGAGGATCGAAGTATTTAATATAATTAAGAAAAGAAGAGAAAATAATTTTAACTAAAAACTTTTGTTTTGATTTTAATTAATATTTGTTTACACAAACTTACCGCACATATTTGCCACGTATTGATATTATATTGTTGCAAAACTCAAAAAATATTAACAAAAACTGAATTCAATCAATTACACTTTGATAATTTTTAAATATTATCTTAAAAACTATTCTTCAGTTTAAAAAAAAACAATTTTAAAAGTTTTATAATAATATTTAACCAAATGAAAACACAACTTCTCCACTCACGTACGATTAGTAATTGAAGCAATTCAACTCTTTACTTAAGATCTTATATGCGAAAAGTTTTTGTAAATTATAATCATATTATATCGAATCAAAATGTGTGTTTATACCTGTGTAGGTATCAGTTTGATTATTGAATTTGTATAACAATTCGTTTGTTTTATATGAAGTCTATCACTTTTCTATTAGAACAAATCCTTAGTTCAAATATTTCTTGATAGAACAAAATTTAATATATTTTAATAATTAATCATTTGTTATTTATAATAATTAATACACCAATAATATTATAATTATTTTTTGCACAAGTTTCGACATATGGAAACAAACGAGAAATGTGAATTGTCAACTCAAAATTTGTATAGTAGGAAACATTAAGTGCCATCTATTATTTATATTTATATGGAATTATAGCAGATAAATATACTGCGCCCCAGCGAATAAAATGTCATCGATTCGTCCATGAATCGTTGAAGAAACTTCTTTACTGAGTAGTAGAATCGTGATGGAAAAGGTATGGAAATTTGTTTGCAAAAAAATAAAATGTCCGCTAGATTCGTGAACGAATGCTCTACTATGATTCATCATGTAATACTACCGCTTGAATCGCTATGGAATATTCCTCATCGATTCTATAGGGAAATTTTAAAAACTTTCTTCAACGATTCTTTATAGAAATTTTGTTAGTTTTCACCTACGATTCTATCAATAGTCAATTTAAATAAAACATTGCAATATAATTAAAACATATTTTGTTTTAGTTGAATTTAATTTATTTATTTAAAATTTATTTATTTATACTTAATACAAAATTTACATTAATTTTTACCATTTTCTTTTCTCCCGATGCATCTGAAAACGTAAAAGAAATTTGTTTATTGAAATAAAGATAAAAACTATTTTAATTTAATATTACCGAAAAGAAATATCAGTCGCCATCATTATTTTCTTTATATAAAAATTTGAACAAATATTATTAAACATAAGCGTTTCTTTATAAATTTTTCATTTTCACTTTCCACGTTTCACTTAATTTTTTGAAGTTCACTTTCATGTTATATTTTGTATACATATTTTAATATAAACATTGCTTAAAATTAAAAAACATTTTCTCACGGTAAACATAATCATGAAATAAAAAGTTAAACATTGGTGTTTTTTTTTGCTTTAGTTCACTTAATTAAAACTTGTAAAAAGATGGCAAATTAACCAATCAAAAGACATTAAATGTTAAAGAAAGAATCGAGATAGAATCGTAGTGTAATCTTCTTATGGAAAAGCTGTAGAAACTTTCTCCTGTAGAAACGAAATTCGTTGGGGCCTGGATGTGGCTTATAACGAATTTTGTACTATAATCATCCCAATAAGCAATGCGCACGAAAGTCGTTCCTTTTCGCACTGAAATTTGCACGGAGTATTTGGAATAGGTGTCTCTCAGAGCACGAATTTCCGTACCGTAGGCGTCGTTATTTTTATTATAATTATTTTTATAATTATCAAAAATTTTTTATAGGGCGATTTTTCTGTTCCGGTGTTTACCGCAATGGCGCTGCAAAAAAGGGATAAGAAAATAAATTCAAAAAATTTTATATGGGATTTCATACAAAACACAACTTGAATAATTTTAAAAATTATCTATGAAACTTCTCATTTTATTTACTACAATGAAATATTTTAAATTTGTTTATGAACTATATATTTGACTATATATTAGTCGCGTTTTTTCTTCGGACAACTGTCCGCGACAGCGATTGTTTTATTTATATTTTTTCGTTCAAATTAAAATTATTTCAATTTTGATTGCATAAATATTAAATATTTATCGTTTATCCATCCATTTTAATTAATCTCTTTAAAATAAATTGACAAATTAAATTTATTTTTACCAGTTCGCAACAAATCTTGTGTTTTATCGAGAGCAGTTCAGAACAGGTGAGGGAAATAAACAATGGGACATTTTTAGTACTATTTTTGAAATTAACACTATCTTCATGTATGTTTATTTTTAGATGTCAAAAACATTACATATAGGTACATACGTATAAAACAAAAAATTTAATTTAATCTTTAATTTAATTTTTTTTTAGTTCGAATCTCGTCGTTTAAATATAAAATATATGGCTCTTTATGAAATATAACACAAGCGTAAACAAACATTAATGGCGATTGTCAAAATATTCACTTGAAGTTAGCTACAATTTAGTTCTAAAACTTTCCCTGTATTTTACCAATATTTTTCTCTGTCCTGGACAGCCAGTTCGAAGATAAAACGCGACTATTATTATATTTTATTTTTTCTGTCCGTAAAACAAATACGAAAATGGGTTAAATTTTTCATACAACTTTGTATGGGAAATTTTGGCAATTTTTATGTTTCTTTTTTGAGAGACTTAAAAATAATATTTTATATATTATGCTTAATATATAGTCAATAATACTTTATAATCAAATTAAAATTGTTCAATTGTGGTAAAATGAGAAGTTTCATAGATAACTTTTAAAATTATTCTAGTTGTGTTTTGTATGGAATCTCATATAAAATTTTTGTGATTTATTTTCTTATCCCCCTTTTGCAGCGCCATTGCGGTAAACACCTTATAGGGCGATTTTTCTGTTCCGGTGTTCACCGCAATGGCGCTGCAAAAAGGGGATAAGAGAATAAACTCAAAAAAATTTATATGGGATTTCATACAAAACACAACTTGAATAATTTTAAAAATTATCTATGAAATTTCTCATTTTACTACAATTGAATAAATTTAATTTGTTTGTGAACTATTATTGACTATATATTAAACAAAATATATAAAATATTTTATTTTTTCTGTCCGTGAAACAAATACGAAAATAGGTTAAATTTTTCATACAACTTTGTATTGGAAATTTTAGCAATTTTTATGTTTCGTTTTTGAGGGACTTAAAATTAATATTTTATGTGTGACGCTTAATATATAGTCAATGATACTTAATAATCAAATTAAAATTGTTCAATTGTAGTAAAATGAGAGATTTCATAGATAACTTTTAAAATTATTCAAATTGTGTTTTGTATGGAATTCCATATAAAATTTTTGTGATTTTTTCTCTTATCCCCTTTTTGCAGCGCCATTGCGGTAAACACAGGAACAGAAAAATCGCCCTATAGGGCGATTTTTCTGTTCCGGTGTTTACCGCAATGGCGCTGCAAAAAGGGGATAAGAGAATAAATTCAAAAAATTTTATATGGGATTCCATACAAAACACAACTTGAATAATTTTAAAAGTTATCTAAGAAATTTCTCATTTTACAACAATTGAACAATTTTAATTTGATTATAAAGTATTATTGACTATATATTAAGCGTAATATAGAAAATATTATTTTTAAGTCTCTCAAAAAAGAAACATAAAAATTGCCAAAATGTCCCATACAAAGTTGTATGAAAAATTTGACCCATATTCGTATTTGTTTTACGGACAGAAAAAATAAAATATTTTACATATTATGCTTAACATATAGTCAATAATAGTTCAAAAACAAATTTAAATTATTTCATTATAGTAAAATGAGAAGTTTCATAGATAATTTGTAAAATTATTCAAGTTGTGTTTTGTATGAAATCCCATATAAAATTTTTTGAATTTATTCTCTTATCCCCTTTTTGCAGCGCCATTGCGGTAAACACCGGAACAGAAAAATCGCCCTATACTGTCTACAAAATCATTAATATTTTTACTAGTTTCTGGTTTTCGATTATAATTGGTTGAATTTCAATAGTTAGTAATTTATTAATTTTATGCGTTTTTTTGGTTCATATCAATGGGACCCTAACAGTTTATTTTTTAATATTTTAATCTCAAACAGTGAATATTCGCACATGCGCAGAACGATCTATTTTCGTGTTCGCTGGTAAAAAAAATCTAACATAGAGCGATTTTTCTGTTCCTGTCTTTGCCGCAATGGCGATACAAATGGGGGGTAAGAGAAAAAATCACAAAAATTTTATATGGAATACATACAAAAACAATTTGAATAATTTTAAAAGTTATCTATGAAATTTCTCATTTTACCACAATTGAACAATTTTAATTTGCTTGTGAAGTATTATTGACTATATACTAATGTGAAGTTCTTTCAGGTTTTTGATGTACATCAATTTTTAACTTGTCTGAAAGAACGGACAAACCACATGATTTTCATTATTGTTGTATTGGTAACAAAACAAAATATTTTCGATTTAAATTTACATTAAAATAATTGTGTAAACATAAAATATTTATTCACTTTACGCAGAATTTATGTTTAATTTTATAAAATTCACCTAATAATCACAAAAAACTATCCACAAATAGTAAATTCAAAAAATGGCGTCACGTTTGTTATTGTTTTTATACGTGTGTGTTTGTATTATAGTTTTTGCTGGAAGACGAATTTATCAAAAAATCTCAATTTCATAAAATTGATGTACATCAGAAAAAACATCAAAAATTTGGTCTGAAAGAACACGACCAATTGATTTACATCAATTTTTTTTTATGTACATGACTTTTTTGGGTCTGAAAGAACTCCACATAAGTGTAATATCGAAACCCCCGATATATCATAGCCCTTCCCGTTCACGCCATTTGCAATAAACAATGAACATTGCCATATGCAAAAAATTGAATTAGCGTTTTTGATTAAATATTTTAAATATTTTTGAATTTTTTTAACATGGAGTTTTATTTTTCCAGATGGCGATTTTTTGAATTTTTTTATATTGAGTTTTAATTTCAAAGTGGCGCTACAAGTTCACGATTTTTACTGTGCTAAAAAATGAAGAAGGCTTCTATATCGGGGGTTTTGGTAATATATAAAATATTAGGGCGATGATACATGTAAAAGAAATATCTTTCAGACATAAAAAATTTCGCATTTAATTGGTTGAGAGGCGGTAACATTTTTTAAATTTCAAAAAAATATTTTTGACTGAAAGATAGAAAAAATATCTGTAAGATATAAAAACATAACCTAAAAAGATATTTTTTGCTTGACAGTTAAAACTGATTAACTGAAAAATTGATTTTAAAAGTAAGTTTCACCAATAATCAATTACAATTAACTTAATTTGATTATTTAATTACAATTAAAATAATTTGTTTACTTATTCATATAGATTTAGGCATTTTCACATTGGACCAAATTTTTATTTTTTTGTTGCGATTATCTAAATCTACATGAATAAGTAAACAAATTATTTTAATTGTAGCTAAATCATCAAATTAAGTTAATTGTAATTGATTATTGGTGAAACTTACTTTTAAAATCAATTTTTCAGTTAATCAGTTTTAACTGTCAAGCAAAAAATATCTTTTTAGGTTATGTTTTTATATCTTACAGATATTTTTTCTGTCTTTCAGTCAAAAATATTTTTTTGAAATTTAAAAAATGTTACCGCCCCTCAACCAATTAAATGCGAATTTTTTTATGTCTGAAAGATATTTCTTTTACATGTATCATCGCCCTTATTCTTAAGTCGCTCAAAAAAGCAACATAAAAATTGCCAAAATTTCCCATACAAAGTTGTGTGAAAAATTTAACCTATTTTCGTATTTGTTTTACGGACAGAAGAAACTAAAATATTTTATATATTATGCTTAATATATCAGTACCTCGGAGGTAAACTGCACTATGTTCTATGTAATTTACTAGTAACAGTTTAGCAGTTTACCTCCGAGGTATAGATATATTGTTACGATTACAGAAAAATCTAGACGATTTTAGTCCCTTCCAGAAAAAATCAAATCACAACAAGTTAATGAAATGAATAGTGTTGTTGTTGTATTTCTTAGAACTTGGGTCCAATAAATAAAATTGAATAATTTTGTCAATGAACTCAACATAACGTAAAATAATCGAATATTCTAGTATTTTCTCAGGGTTTCTAAAAAGTGACCTCGAATTATCTAGAAGTATTGCAGAAGGTATATAAGCAAATTGCCTCTTGTAGTTTTGAGTTAGTGTTATTTTAAACCTGCGATAGTGAAGTTAAAATTATAAAAGTGATATTTAAATTAATTTTTTGTGAATAAAGTTTTAAGTGTTATTGAGAAGAAATATTTTGTGTATTATTTTGAACGTTGTGAATTGGAAATTTCTACAATAAACCGTTGGAGTTTCGAAGCTGTTGGAAGAATATTCTAGTTAGGAATATTGTTCGCTTTATTGTTTTCCTGTTGTTGTGGAACAATTAAGTTGTTGAATACTTAATAAAACCTGGTGTTTGTGCTTACTAATCAGTGATCGAACTCGGAAGAGATTTGGGAATTGTATTTATCGAATTGAGAGTAAGGCCAATTCGAAGGAAGGTTGGAAAAACGTAACATTGGTGACAGCGGCGGGATTAGTAATCTGTGAATAATGGTTTTCTTAAGTAAATTGAAGGTTCCTGAGTTAAAGTAGGAACTAGAACAACGTGGATTGTCAATAAGCGGCAACAAAACTGAATTAATGCTGCGGCTTCGAGAAGGTATGGAAGCCAATGGTATAGACGTTGAAAGTTACCAGTTTGGAATAGTTACAACAAATACTGATTTAATAACAGCTGATGAGGAGAAAAGTTTTGTTGCGGAAACAACAACAACATTGCCATCTGGAAATTTCGATTTTACGCAGTTAATGGCTATGATGCAACAAATGAATCTGCAATTAAATACAGTAAATATGAATATAAATCAAAAACTGGATGATGCAAATACAAATATGGCTGCAAATAAGGAAGAGATTAGCTGTAACATCAATCAACAAATGGCTTCTACCAAGGAAGAAATCAGCTGCAACATCAATCAACAAATGGCTGCAACTAAGGAAGAAATCAGCCTCAACATCAATCAACAGCTGGAAACAGTCAACAATAACATGGCTGTTAATAAAGAAGAGATTACTGCAACACTTGCTGCAAATAAAGAAGAAATAATTAGCATACATCAACAATTGGACGAGAAACTTCTACAAATGTCAACGGCATTCGATGTTAAAGTCGAGAAAATTCAAACAGAAATGCAGGAATTCGAGCGTGATTTGAATAAAGTCGTAACTAAAGTTGATGATTTTGAGAAGAGGTTACAAGATGTTGAAACAGTTAAGTGTTCTTCACATGTGGTACACCAAGTAGCAAATAATAAACTAAAGCCACCATCGTATGACGGTACCACATCTTTCGGCATCTTCAAGTTCCAGTTCGAGACCACCGCTGATCAAAATGTTTGGAACGCTGAAAATCGTCTTGCTGCATTGATAGTTGCACTTAAGGGGGAAGCATGGGGGAAAATGACCGAAAAAGCTATGCTGAAGAATGAATGCATTGGAACGCAAATACGGCAGCGATCATAAAAGGGAGCTATACAGGATCGAGCTAAAGGGTCGCTTCCAACAAAATAGTGAATCTCTACAGGAATATTCCTCGGCAGTGGAACGGCTAGTTCATTTGGCACACTCAAATATGCCACCATATTTTATGGAGAAAATGAAGATCGAGGCCTTCATTGTTGCTATCTGAGATCCAGAAACCAGGATAAAAGTAATGACTATACCTAGGGTGACTTTCCACGAAACAGTCGGATACGCAATGCAATATGAGATGGTACAGAGGATGTGTATGCCATCTGGCGGATGCAGAAAAAGGAATGTAGAAGGGGACATCAAAGGAGAAGCATTGGCACACAGAATTGGAAGAGACATCAGATGCTGGGTATGTGATGGAGAGGATCACATGGCACGGGAGTGCAAGAAAAACGGCAAAGCAGAGAGATTTTTATCTTCAGTGAAGAACAGAGGAGCCGAAGAAACGGAGCACGTAGGGTTCAGGAACAGCAGTAGAAAACTCATGTGCTGGATATGTAGGAAATCGGGCCATATCTCACAGGACTGCTGGAACAGGAAGCGTGAAAGATCTTCGTCTCCTGTTCGACGGAAGTCCGTTGAAGGTGCAACTGTAAAGCCAAGAAGTGAGGAGAATGTTGCCTACATTCCAATTTCAAGAATTGCGGCAAATGGTGAAAACTTGGGTATCAAAGGACAACTTGAAGGTAAAGGTTGCTTCATGACACTGAATACAGACTCAGCTCGAACATTCGTTTGCAAAGGTTTGATTGGCGGTGATTTGGAACCATCAGAAGGATTGAAACTCCAAACAGTTACTGGAGAATGCGCTGATATAGCTGGGAAAAAGATCGTTGAAATAAAATTAGGAAACAACTGCTATAAACAAGAGGTGCTAGTGGCAGACATTATGGATGAAGTCATTTTGGGGATGGAATTCATGAAAGCGAAGGGATTCGTCTTCGATTTTGGATGTGGAATCCTAAAGGTTAATAATATTGAGATGCCACTACTTGTGAATGAGGCAGAGTCCATAGATATTGGCAGCGATGATAAACTATACAGTGGAGAGGAAAATGCAGAACCACCATCCAAACAATATAGTCAATAATACTTCATAAGCAAATTTAAATTATTTAAATGTAGTAAAATGAGAAATTTCATAGAAAATTTTAAAAATTATTCTAGTTGTGTTTTGTATGAAATCCCATATAAAATTTTTTGAATTTATTCTCTTATCGCCCATTTGCAGCGTCATAGAGCGATTTTTCTGTTCCGGTGTTTGCCGCAATGGCGCTGCAAATGGGGGATAAGAGAAAAAATCACAAAAATTTTATATGGAATTCCATACAAAACACAATTTGAATAATTTTAAAAGTTATCTATTAGCATTTTCGATTGAGAACCAGTTCATAACTAGTTCTTTTTTTTCAATACAAAAAAAATATTTCCCCTCCAAATAATGTTCGATTGAAGCATAAAAAAAACTAGTTCTGAACTAGTTGTGCATTTTTTCCCCTTTTGAAGAACTAGTTTTATTTTCAGTTATTTTTGAGTTTTACTCATACTATGACAAAAAGTATACACTCTGCAAACGTTAAATGAAAATGTTATAACTATACCGCAGCATCATATTAATAATTTTATTTTATTTTTAGTTATTTAACAATATATATTGTGAAATTAGTTTTTTTTTCACAAAATGTATTGTTTTTTTATTGCTTTTCAAACAAACCAAAATAAAAGGATTAATAAAATAACCAATTCAATTTACTCATACAATAACACTGAATGTTTGCATGTTCGATTGAAAAAAGAACTCGTTAAGAACTAGTTATTAACTATAGTTCTTCAATCGAAAACGACATATGAAATTCTCATTTTACCACAATTGAATAATTTTAATTTGCTAATAAAATATTATTGACTATATATTAAGCGTAATATATATGAAATATTATTCTTAAGTCGCTCTAAAAAGAAACATAAAAATTGCCAAAATTAAATTTCCCATACAAAGTTGTGAAAAATTTAACCTATTTTCGTATTTGTTTTACGGACAGAAGAAAAGAAAATATTTTAAATATTATGCTTAATATATAGTCAGTAATAGTTCATAAGTTCAGCCTCTGTTTCCATCTTGGCCCTCTTGGACTCTGTTCAAAAGCGGGCTATACGAATTGTGGGTGATCGAACTTTGACATCAAAACTTGATTTCCTACAACATCGTCGCACTGTTGCTGACCTCGTTGTTTTTTACAAATATCGTCATCAGCAGTGCTTAGATGAAATCAGCGGCATCATGTCTCAAACTTCTTCTTACCCCCGTTCCACTCGGCAATCGGCTGCCGCAACCGGTGAAACGGTAAAGATCCCGCTGTCATACTGGCAGATTGCAGAGAGACTTCTTTGTCCGAACTGCGTACAAATGGAATAGTTTTCCGGAACACTTAGTCTCAGGTGGCTTCAACCCACAGATGTTTAAAAAAAAGCGTTAATCTACACCTTAGAACGCCAGTTGTTGTGGGATCCAGGTCTAGACCTAGGTCTTAAAATGTATTTATGTTTTGTTGTGACACATATTCTAAACCCTATTACACAACACATTTTATTTAAAAAAAAAAAAAATAAACAAATTTAAATTATTTAATTGTAGTAAAATGAGAAATTTCATAAATAACTTTTAAAATTATTCAAGATGTGTTTTATATGGAATGCCATATAAAATGTTTGTGATTTTTTCTCTTTTTTCCCCATTTGCAGCGCCATTGCGGCAAACAACGGAACAGAAACATCGTTCTATACATTTCTCCGCTATATGTAGATTTTGCCAAGAGTGTGTTCGTAAACTCTACATTGTAGAACAATGTTAAATTTGTCATTGTAAATTTATCATTATTTGCTTACAATCAAATTGTTATTAACGTCAAAAAATACAATAATTATAAACGTCAAAAAAATCTGTATCAGCGCTATCATCCATAACATATGAATATTCTCCTAAAATAAAAAGATCGTTAAATAAAATACACCAAAAATAATAATACAAATAAATTTATAACAAAAATATTTTTTTAAAATTATATATTTATTTATTTTTTTAAATATTAAAAAATGATAAAATGCTTACCAATTTCGCTTACATCAACAATACATTGAGACCTGTTGCCATTTTCATCAACAGTTTCTACAATTTGATAATTCGTCATTTTTTTTTATATTTGCTTATTGTTTTGTTTAATTTCTTAACTATTTCTCAATATGACACTTCTAGAGGAGGTTCAAACTAGGATTAAAACTGACGCTCGTAACAATGTTAAAATAATTTATGAACGCTGTAAAGCACGTGGTTGTTGTTACAATATAGATTTAAGAACGCTATCTGTATGTCAGCCCAACGAATTTCATTTCTACAGGAGAAAGTTTCTACACCTTTTCCATAGGAAGGCTACACTACGATTCTATCTCGATTTCATATATAAAATTTTAAAGACTTTTAATTGGTTAAATTTCAGAGCAAACTGCCATCTATAAACTAAATTTACGAAACTGAGCTAAAACAAGAACAATGCAACAATCAACATTGTATAAATAATTATAGTTTAGTATAGTTTAAACGTGAGAAAATTGGTTTCAATCATATTTATGTAAACGCATTTCCCTAAACAAAGTTTAGTAAAACTATAGGTAGTTATTTTGCTTTTTAATTTCAATTTATGTAATTACGCTATTTTGATTAAAATTTACGTTTAAAATAATAATATTTCTTCCAAATTTTTACAGATATTCAACAATAATGGCGGCTAAAAAAAACAAAACGATTGATAAGATTTAAGGTGGAAGGCGTATTCATCAAAACAGGCATGTATAAATACTTAATTCAGTTCTGTTCGATATTATATTAAACTAAAATAATGTTAAAATTTATTTCAATAAATTATTTTTATATTTTCAGATACATAGCAAAAAAGCTTAAAACTAAATGATAAATAAGCTACAACAATATGTTTTAAAAACATTACTAAAGTTCATTTAAATGTTTTAGTTTACCTAACTTTTGATTACAATTAAGCGAAAATTGTTAACAATATAAATATATGTACAAGTAAAAAAAAATATTAAACATGTTACTATATATAAAAATATGTTTTAATTATTTCAATATGCTTTATTCAATTTCTTCTCCGATTTCTACCTATAGAATCGTAGGTGAAAACTAACAAAATTTCGATAAAGAATCGTTAAAGAAATTTGCCTAAATTTCACTATAGAATCGTTGGGGAATATTCCATAGCGATTCAAGTGGAAGTATTACATGATGAATTGTAGTAGAGCATTCGTTCACGAATCTGGCGGACATTTTATTTTTTTGCATACAAATTTCCATACCGTTTCCATCATGATTCTACTGCTCAGAAAAGAAGTTTCTTCAACGATTCATGAACGAATCGATAGCATTTTATTCGCTGGGATTGTTAACAATATTGTTACAATGTAGAATTTACGAACACACCCCAACACTTCCAATAAGCTGAGGAAAGTGTCTGTGGCGAACATCTAAATTAAAATTTTTAAATTTTAAATTTAGCAGGCGATGTTTTTAACATTCAAATTTATTAAAAAAAGTTAACACATTTTTCTGATTCATTCATGTGTTACAATAAAAAGTTCTCTAAGCATTTTTTTTTTTTATTTATTAAAACTGTTACTGTTATATTAAACTTAAAGAGCTGTACAAAATGAAAAGAAACGCGCTGCAACTAGCACGTGATCAATTTGATTTCGAGTGTTTCCATTCGGTGAGACCCAGGTCTGTTTATGAATCGATCGGTGCAGAAAGAAAGTATTGGCAATTCTCAAATTATTTGATAATGCAAACTCAATCATTCTCTCACCATTATCATTCGAATTCAAATGCAGACTGTTGGGGCCCATCACATTTGCATAAGAGATATCTCTTCCAACCTGCCCATTAAAGTCACCAAGAACCATAATGAAGTCGAGTGTTGGTGTTTGTTTCATAACCTCTTCCAGTGCTATATTGAAAGTATCCTTCTCGTCGATGGTCTTAGCTTCAGTAGGTGCATGCACGGCAATAAGAGAAATATTGTTATATGTACCAAGTACACGTAGGTAGCAAATCCTCTCACTGATCGGGAAGAATTTCATCACGACTTCTTGCATGCGTACCCCAACAAGAAAGCCAGTTCCAAATTCTTTTCGAGAAGGATGACCACTACGGTATAGAGAGTGACTATCCAAATCTTGTTTTCCTATTGTTGGCTGTCTAATTTCTTGCAGAGCTATGATATAAATCCTATAGCTCTCAGCCTCTGTTTCTAGACTTATAAGAGCATCAGGAGCGCTCAGGCTGCACACGTTCCACGTTCCAAATCGGTAGTTGGGTCCTTTTTCACGTCCAGGTAAAATTCTGTTTTTGTCCGGGTCTGTTATTCTTTTCTGATTTCCAAATTTAACAAATACTTTTTTTCCGGGGTTAGGGTGTTAACCTTAGGCCCAACCCAAATTGTCGTGAATGGGTCCGTTCTGCATCTTATGGTTACCAGAAACAACCTTTTTAAATGTTTATATGTTTATATAGCGAGCAGCTTGATCCAAGACAGACGCCCGCTCCAAGCCGCCCCTAACATGGAGAACAGACGCTTGGGTCGCATTGGTTTTAAGGGCCAATTCGCCGTGATGTACCATGATTGGCTAAGCAGTTTTCACTCTGCTTGTCTCCGGTACACCAACCTAATTCTGTCAGCATTAACCAGGCAGCACGGCGTGGACGTCGAATTTCGGATTTCACTACCCACAAATTTAGCTCATCGTCAATATTTGAGCGAGATAGATTTATTTCAACGCAAAACATATACATAAGTACAATTTTTTGGGGGCATCAAGTTATGATTTGGAATGCTAATGAGGGATTTAATTGAAAGAATGATTAACATTGTGTATTGCATTCTACCAAGCGTCAATGCGGATGACGCTCCAGATGTTTTTTGATAAGTGATTTTTTGGGAATGCAATTTGTGAAAGCCTTCAATCAACATATGTCCCGCAGGACTGGTTTTGGAAGACATTATTCAAGATTTAAATTAATGTAAACCTTTTTGTATTTTAATTTATATAATTGTGCTAATTTATTATTGTTCTGTAAAATTAATTTCGAAAAGATATTCTTATATAGTTTTTTTTTAATTTATCGGTGTAAATAAGAGATTTTCTAGGGTCAGGGCTTACGATATTATTTTTACAAAAGTCCAATTCTCTACAATTTCTAAAATGGATAATACTCTAGTGAATGTTAACCAGACATAAGAAAAATTTCAGTCGTATTTTCCTGTAAGAATTATCCATTTCCTATTGAAACTTTATCAATGTCTTCCCATAAAACTGTATAGAATCCTATTGCAAAACACTATTGTGAAACTATAAATTTAAAGTCGTATGTTCCTGTAGAAATTATACACTTCCCAATGAAACTATCTCAATATCTTCCTCTAAAACTGTACAGAATCCTATTGAAGAATAATGTAGTGGATTAAGAATTTCAGTCGTATTTTCGAAATTAAACACTTCCTATTGAAACTATCTCAATGTCTTCCCATAAAAATATGTAGAATCCTATTGAAAAATACTGTCGTGAAATTATAATTTTAAAGTCGAGTGTTCCTGTAGAAATTATACACTTCCTATTGAAACTATCTCAATGTCTTCCTGTAAAACTTTTAATCCTACTGGGAAATGTAGTCGTAACAAAACAATTTTCTAAGTTTTATTTTCCTTTACAAATTATCTATATCCCGTTGAAACTGTTTCAATGTGTTTGTGGCGTATGTTAAAATTTAAAATTTTTAAATCTAACTTTCGATCAAGTAGTTGAGAAAAACGAAAAACAAAAACCTTTTATTTTTTTCAGTAAGTCGAATTTTTATGTTGACTAATCAACAGTAGCGTAGTAGATTCTTGTATGAGCTTAGAATGAAGGCAATTCTTCACGAGGATGAAGTTTCCCGGAACGAGCCTAGCGAGTGGAGGGAATCATCCGAGTGAAGAATTGCCTTCGTCCTAAGCGAATACAAGATACTATATTTTATCCACGACTACAAATATTTCAAATAATTTCATTCAAGTTTTCCTGTAAAAGTTTATATCGCCATATTGAAATAAATCTATGAAATTAAAACAAAACAAAACATGTTTGTTTATTTTACATGTATTGTTCTTGTTTTATCTGGTTTATATTACTATACCAACAAATCAAGTTTTTAATTTGTTAGGGGAATTTTGAATGAATAAAGTGGAATGAAATAAATAAAAAAGAATTTGATATACAGAAAGGAATGAATACAATTACAATGAAAGATATACGCATGGAAAGTATATATTCTTTAGTAGTCGTGGATAAAAAGTTTTTCTTTAGTTCTTGTTTTTTTGTTTTTATTTAAAAATGTTTAATTTCACAAATTTTAATAAATAAATAAATAAGTTCCTTGATTATATTTCTTGCCATTTAATTAAACTGTTTGTCAATAATATGTATATAGAACTATTTTGGTTAACAATGATGATATGTCTAATGTCGAATTCTTTTTGTCCAGAGTGAAAAAGTGATTTTTTTTTCATAAAAAGAACATGCAAAAATATAATCCAGTTTTGTAGTTGTATTTGTGAACTGTCATTGAATATTTTTGTAATTAATTGTATTTAATTAATTAGTTTATTATTAATTTTTAATTTAAAACACTATTTAAACAATATGTTATTTAAAAAGCAACTATTTCACTATTAACAAAAATAATAAGTAAATGGCGTTTTGTTTGTTTACTAATTTTGACAGATTTTTTAAATGTATTTGTATTCTTTATTGTATTTTATGCTTGCTCTAGCTAAAAATCTAGATTCAAACAAAAGCTTTTAGGGCAAAAAAAAATCACTTTTTTTTGTCAAATAGAATACGTTATGTCAAAAAAACTTGATCTAGATCAAAAATGGGCGTGTTTAGAGCAAGTTTTTTGGCAAAAAGAATTCGACATAAGTTAAATTTAAGTTAATAAATACAAACGCAATAATTGTGTTATATTATTGTTCATCTGGTTTTGTGTTAAAATATTTGAAGAACTTTTATAGTTGAAATATCTAGCTTTAATTTCAATCCATGAAGAGGCAGCAGAAATAATATTTGATGATTTATTATGTATTATTTAAAAATCATCGAGGAACAAAAATGTTATTAAATATATGATTAAATAGAAAAGCAAATATGATATAAATTGAAGGATTTCTTGAATGCATAGCATAACCATATAGCGCGAATGACTAGCTATTGGTTTTTCAATTACATTTGAATTACATTTGTTGTTTGTTTTACATTTTCAATTGCATTTGGCATTTCAATTACATTTTACTCTACACAATAGCGAGAATTACAAGCTAAATGTTCCTTTAAAACTATAAAGAATCCTATTAAGGAATATTGTCGTAAGAAAAAAATTGCCTAAGTTTTACTTTCCTTTTCAATTACGATCATTGCTATAAAAATATTTCAATAGGAAAAGTCTGATATTTAATGGATTATAAGCTTAATTCCATTTTCTCATTGAATATGAGTCTTTCCTACCCAACATTTTTATGAAGTAAAGAATTTCTCAGTTGATCCAATTAAAATCGTCCTCTTCCTATCCAGTTTTTATCAATGTTCTATAGGATTGCACCTTTTCTTATGGGACAGTTTAAGCAGGGCTTCTACAGATATTGTCCATTCTACTCCTTCGGACACATTCTAACAAGGCAACGCGACGCTAAGGCAAATTTATCAGCTAAAAGGGTGAGATTTAATCCCATTCTTCAGCAACAATTATTCCATCCTGCATCAACAATTACCAGAGCAGGCAGAACCACTCGTACCCCTACTCGTTTCCTTCGTGCTGTAGCACAATAACCTTTATATCGTCCGATCTTCGATGGCACTAGAGAAGGAGTGTTGTGGCGAACATCTAAATTAAAATTTTTAAATTTAGCATTCAAATTTATTAAAAAAAGTTAACACATTTTTCTGATTCATTCTTGTGTTCAATAAAAAAAAAGTTCTCTAAACATATTTTGTTTTTTTATTCATTAAAACTGTTACTGTTATTAAACTTAAAGATCTGTACAAAATAAAACTAATTTACCTAAATATTAAATTTAACGAAAATCTAAATCTTAAATATAGTGGATCATAAAACAGTTCTCCATATATAAAAAAATTGTTTCTGTTTTATCAAACTGTTTGTATTCCCAACTTTAATGGATTTAAATAATATCAATCAAAGTTGGGAAATATTAATATAGGGTATATGGGGGTAACTCGGAGACGATCATTGGAAAGGTATCATTGGAAAGGTCTTGACGAGACAGGCTCAAAACAAGTAAAAAATTGCCGCAGTCTGGAACAAGTAATGAGTGTTTAAAGTTCAGCTTTTTTAATGCATTTTTTCTCAATTTTTCACCTAAGTAGCTTGTCTCGTCAAGGCCTTTCAAATGATACCACTCTCGACCCGATCCGAACTACCCCCATATACCCTATATTAGCCCAATTGGAATTTAATGCAGGAAAATATATTGTTGGAATTAATCTCATCTCGTTATCATCTAAGAATTATTTGATACGCAACTATAAATTATAGAAACACAGCTATGTCTTATGAATATTTATATATGTTAAAAAAGAATTATACCACACATTATTTTAGAACAACTTGATTTAAAATAGTAAAGGTATTATAAGAGTATGAAGCAAAATTAAATTTCAATTAATTTGGAATCGAAAATCTTTTTTATTCATCTTGCATCTAAACGAAAATAAAAATTTTCCACAACATGCTTTTGCGTTATATTTATAGAATATTTCCCTCATCATTCCTAATAAAATAAAATCAATGGAAAATTTACAAATAAAAAAAATCCATAAGTAAATGCTGACATCTATTTAAAACTATAAAAATGTTTACAACTCTCCACGATTACGTCATTTAACTACTTTCCATAATTTAACGAAATAGTACGAACAAAACTCTTCAATATACATGAAAATATACAAGCAATTTTCACAAACGCAAAAACATGGCGTCGAATTCCGATATGTTCGACTATTTACTTCCAACAAAACGTCGTAAATATAGTGTTTCAAGTGAAATTTTAAATAAATGTGGTGAAAAACTTGATTCTATGTTATATTCTGATGAAAGTGATAAAAAAATTATTATTCCCGAAGGTATGTTTATTCAATCAATTTTAATTGAAAATAAATTCAATGCCTTCAATTTAAAAAAAAAAAACAAAATGGAAACATCAAAATAAAAATAAATATGGCGGTGAAATTATTCATTTCAAATCAATTATCTTTTTGAAAATAATTTTTAATTCTAAAAATAATGTAGATTTAATCAAATTTCGATTTTCTAAATTTTTGTAATGAAAAAGTAATAACATATTTTAAATATATATTAATTGAAAAAAATAAAATGTTTTTGTAATATTGTGAAAATACTTATATAACTATTATTTTAAATCAATTATTGTTTTAATTCTCATAAATTTATCCAAAATTTTGCAAAATTAATAAAAAAATTAAAAATGAATTAAATCCGTTATAAATGTCAATTGCATGGTTTGTTTATAAATATTGTTTATTGTGACAGACGTTTGTTTATATATTTTCAATGTAGATAAAAATAATAAGAAAATTGAGGATGATTATGAATATGAAGAATTTAAATCAAAACACAAAATACCGGAATCGCACGCTCAAATACCTTCGAAACCAAGTTCATCAGTTGTTCAAACCACACAAACTGATATGTCAATATATTTCGAAGAATGTGTAAATGACTTGATGAGCAAAAATGGGTTTCTGTTACCAATCAATCATAATCACCAACAAGAAGATTATTATGATGATGATGAGGATGATGAAGATGTTGATAACGACGAAGGTGATTTGGATGATGATTATGATTATGAGAAAAATGAAATTTATGAACAGATTGCACAGGCACAAAATAAGTCACAAGCGAATGAAATATTTAAAGCAAAGGCGAAAAATATTCGATGGGTAAATATTATGATTGTTATTATAGATTTTCTCAATGACAACATACTTGCGATTTCAGGTTCGTAAACAAATTTTAGCTGGTGTTCATCCGCTTGAAATAAGATCACTACATTTACCACACATAAACGATGTTCTTTTATGGTCAATTATAACTCGAGCATTGTCGGATCCACCAAGACGTATGCCTTTAGGGCATTTAACCCGTATCGAAGATGTGGTAAATTTATTAAAAACATCCCGAAACATTATAGTACTAACAGGTGCTGGCGTTTCAGTGTCTTGTGGCATACCTGACTTTCGTTCACGTGATGGTATTTACTCACGTTTAGCCATTGATTATCCTGATTTACCAGATCCGCAAGCAATGTTTAGTATATCTTATTTTAATCAAGATCCTCGACCATTTTTTAAATTTGCAAGGGAAATATATCCGGGACAATTCAAACCTTCACCATGTCATCGTTTTATAAAATTATTGGAACACAAAAATAAATTATTAAGAAATTATACACAAAATATCGATACATTGGAACAAATATCTGGAATCAAAAATGTAATCGAATGTCATGGATCATTTGCAACGGCTACATGTACTCGATGTCGAAATAAAGTATCAGCGAGTGATATAAGAAATGAAATATTCGAACAAAAAATTCCTTTATGTCCGATATGCAATCCAAATCAAATATCACCTAGCTCGTCGGATTTAAATTTAGACGACAGTTATAAATCGATTGTATGGCGAGGTATTATGAAACCAGATATTGTATTTTTTGGTGAAGATCTCCCAGAACAGTTTCACACAGCAATCGACAGTGATCGTAAAAAATGTGATTTATTAATTGTTATCGGATCATCTTTAAAAGTAAGACCTGTTGCACTTATTCCCAATTCAATACCAAATCGAGTTCCACAGATTTTAATAAATCGTGAATCATTGTCGCATTTGGACTTTGATATAGAACTTCTTGGAAATTCAGATACTGTTATTAATCAATTATGCCACATGTAAGTTGTTTTTTTTGATTTGTTTTTCAAACAAGTTATTGTAAATGGTTTTTGTTTCGTAATAGGATCGGGGATGATTGGGCTGAAATGTGTTGGGGACCAAAACTCAATGAGTATGAAAAAGTCCGAAAATCAACACAAAATGCGTCTCCATCATTATCACCGAATCCAGAATCAAACATAAATTCAGATTCCAATGATGATGATTACGGATCAGTTATGCAAATGTCAATAGATAGCGGTTTTGATAGTTCTTCCAATCCATCATCGTCATCATCTTCAAATTCAGTTTCATCGTCTTCCCAAATTTCAGGTAAAATGATTGTCGAATACACTACACTCTTAATTATAAATATTAAAAACAAATCAATTTAGATTCAGACTACCAAACAACTCTAACGTCGGAAGAGTCTTTACTGCCCAGTGATCGACTACCGGAAGCTAGTACAATCGTTATATTTGATCATAAAACAAATAAACCAACGGAAGTGACAGATGAGCAAATAAAAGAGCCCATTATTTGTTCATCATCATCTTATACAGAAACAACAAAAAATCCTTTAAATAACAATATAATTAAGAAGAGTATAGCTGATTGTCTACCTCCAAATACATACTGCCGTAGTCGAGCTCATTGTTATATATTTCCCGGCGCCGAAGTTTATTGGGATTCAGAAGATGATAATGATGATACAGAAAATAATCGTTTCAATACATACAGTCACCAAGACGATAACTCAAATTTTATTAATTCAAATAACAATGGGGAAAATGATGTACATATTGAAAATAGATATAAAATATCAAATTTTATTTTAAATTCCGAATTTAGTTGTAATAAACAGGAGTTTATATCAGATAAGGATTAAGTTTTTTTTATTGTTTAAGAACTTTAGATAACTATTTTAATGCAATAATAATTAATGCTAAGATAGTAAGTAAGAAGTATATAATAGATCAATAGGAATATAAATTTTTATTTAATATAAATGTTTTATTTTAGTTTAGGAGTTTTGGAAATAGAAAATATTTTCTATCTGAATCTCGACAAAATTTTATTATTTTTCTATCATTTTAATCTATATAGCTCGAGGATAGGATTTTTTACTCGCTACGTATGTTGTTTTAGTTTGTTTTTTTATTTATATTTTTCAAAAAAATTGAATTATGTTTTATGTTTCAATACACACACATATATTTATTTTATACTAAAATTGTTGATTCTTTATATATTAAATCTAAATAAATTATATAAATATTCGAACAAAAAAAGGTGAGACGTAAATCATAATTCTAAAACAAAAATATATATTGCATGAGATTATTAAAGAAGTGAATGGGAAACAGTTGCTAGTGTAAAATATTATAAAAAGAATCCACCTATTAATTTCATAGTTATATTTAAAAAATATATTAAATTAATTTAGTTAAACAGAAAAAAACATTGTAAGTTGATACTCCGTCCGGTCCGTTTTAATTGGAAAATACACAAAATTATTTTGGAATTTAAAGGATGCATGTAAATAACAAAATAAATATAAACTTTCATCAAAATCGGAATTCGCGCTATAATATTTAAGCATATATGTAATATAATTAGCATACATACAGAACTTCGTTCTTAATGAAAAATTAAATGTTTTAAAAATAAAAAGTTATTTTATAAGTATATTTATTAATACAAGCTAGAATGTATGATAAATATTTGCAAATTAAAATAAGTTTAAATTTTTAAAAATTAATTCTGAGTATGTAGTTTATCAAGATTTCAAAGTAACAACCAAACTTCGATGAACTTTTTTTTTATTATTTTATCGGGATAACTTTTTTTTTAATTAGATTAATATTGGTTTTTATAAACCACAATAACAGTTAATTGAATTATTAAAAAAAACCTAATTTTATTGTAATATTAATTATAATGAAAAAATATAATTTTTTCCCAAACATAATAAAAAAAAATTCGTTAAAACTTACAGTCATGTCGCGCAATCATAAGCAATGAACTATTTTGTAAATAATATAGTTATTTCGCAAAAGATTCTATAAAAATAGTTTTTGGTAAAATGTTTTGGTATATTTTGGTATAAACTTCTATACACGATATCCAGTGATGATATAGGTAGGCAAACGTGTTAGCATTATTATTTTTATATTTATTTTTGTTTTGTTTTTACTGTTAACAGTTTCGACATAACATTTGTATAATTAATGAAAAACAAGAGAATTAGTTTTTTTTTATAAATAATGTTTGAATTCTATGATAGTTTTTATTTGTTATTATAAATTAAATAATTGCCTATCCTTTAAATAATTTGCATCGTTTTTAATTCAAAAATAAATCAAAAAAATCTTTTTACTTCGGAAAATCGTATTTTTTTATTGAACTTTTGGTAATTATGTGGGGTCCCCACCCCAAAATTCCATTTAATAACTGGAATCTTTTACTATTATTTACCGTGATCTATTTCTCCGATGAAGTTTAGTATACAAAAATTAATTTACTCTGCTATCCTATTAGCGTAAATGTAGTGCTAAATACTAGTCACCTGCTAATAACTTGTAATGACATAGCTTAGTTAGAATATTTATGTGCATTGTTTTTGAAATTTCAAGAATAAGAAAAACATTATTAGAAGTCGAGCAAAAACGACCATATGGGCTGAAATACACAGTTCGGGATCGATCTGTTTATTATTTTTCAACAAGCAAAATCATTAGTGCCAATCTTGGAGATAATCTGCTTAAAGCTTTTGATTCTATCTAGATCTGCAATATTTAGCTTCAAATCTTTGCATGTCGATTAGTCACAAGGCCCTCGCTGGTTTCAATTGTTGATTACCACATATTACCACAATTTTGTTTTTTATTACAATAAATTTGTCTCCTATTGTGGAGTCCGACAATTGACATTTTGGCATGTTTAAGTTGACGGACTCGACAATGGGAGACATATTTTTGTCGGACAAAGTCACCCTCGTTTTAAACAAATTTCCACCCCCCATTAATAAAAAAACAAAATTGTGGTAGTAAATTTACAAAACCTCTGGCAGTCGTAATGTTTCGGCGTTTGCCGAAAGAAACATGGCAGATACAAAAGTTGGCGGACTCGGCCAAGGACAGGCGCCTCACAAAGTATAAAATATGTGGTAATCATCAAATGGAACCGGCGGGGGCCTGGTGACTAACCGACATGCATGCTCAATACTACAGATCCAGATAGAATCAAAACGTTTTAAACAGATCATCTCCAAGATTGGCACTAATTGATTTGCTTGTTGAAAAATAAAAAAACAGATCGTTCCCGAACTTCATCGACTTCTAATAATGTCTTTCTTATTCCCGACATTCCAAAAACAATGCACATACATATACTAACTACTAAGCCAGGGGTGCTCAACTTTTTCGACCCAACGATCTACTTTTTTTCCCAAACGAATGGCGATCGACCAAATGAGAATAATTGGCGTGCTAGTAAAATTAAGTAATTAAAAAAATAAAAAAATGGTTTTCATTGAAAAAAACAATTTTTTATTTAATGAGATGATTGACATTGAATATATTCAGCTATTTTTCAGTATTCGGGTTCATAATTGCTTAAAGCTAAACGTAAGCAACCATCTAGATGATTTTCAGTGATACGTGGACGGTATTTAAATTTTGCATAATTCATTTGAGAGAATGACGATTCACATGAAAATGTTGACCCAAAACATGAATGCATTCTAAGATAGACATCTTTTAAAAGTGGATATTTTTCAATGAAATATATCAAATGTATCACGCGATTTCAAGAAAATGTCGCTTCAATTAATTGCATTTCTAAATTCCTACATCCTGATCCATACTAAATCTTTTTCCGATTAGTAGAGCCACCCATATTTTCTTTATTTATTTTAGAAAATGGTGAAGTTAAAAATAAAGTAATTGGAGTGTACAAATCTTTGTTTAAATTGCAGGAAAATGCTTTTCAAAATATTAAAAAACTGTTGGTAATCACACATTTCCATATTTGACTTCATTTCGTCTGCTAAATTCAAAAAAGGAAATTTAATCTTCTAATACCTAGTATTTTTCAACTTCTCTTATTAGTCGAGAAAACTATTCAGAAAACCTTTACATTTAGCCTGACATATTCCAACTTTCTATTATTTAGAAGTAGCTGAATCTTGATTCACTCAGAAACATACTCTCCAATTGAGGACATTTTAGACGTTGCTCTTTGTTTCTAGTCAAAAGTGTTTCCCATAATATGTTTTTTTTATAAATTAGGTAGCAAAATGTATGAAAATCATTCTTTTAACTTACTTGAAGATATTTTTGACACACTTATAATTTAATGATCAAGCTCCGTGTTCCACCTACAGATGCCAACCATTAACGTAATCCCACATTCAAAGCTACTAATTATTATCACTCAAAATATACATTTTAAAGTTAAATATTATGCAACACTTTTTTTGACGAACTTAATAAATGTTTGATACACGTTCTGTGCAGTTATCGAACCCATCGCCGTTTGGCCTCTCCGCATTAACGAAACATATAGTTAACTCGTTAGCTTTAATTCTTATTTACGGTTGATAAACATACACACTGCATCGTTTTTTGTAAAATGAGTGCTATCGTGTTTGTCAAAAATTAATTTTGCCCCATGGCCATTGATAAAATTGTATCCGTAATATAAAGTATGTAAAAATGCAGGAACAAATAAATAGTTATTTAATAAAATGTTTCTACATTGAATTAAGTTTTATTTGAAACCGTGCTTGATGGGAAAATAAAAAGTTAAAACACTTATATTGCATCATATCAAGAAATATTATTTTGATACGCATATAACATAAATAAAAACAACTAATCAAAGTAGGCTATTTTTCCAACATTAAAATAACAAATTTCAAAATTTCTGTTGACAGAATTCTATCAACAGAATTCTGTAGACAGAATTTAAGTGAATGAAACTTTTGAAAAATTCTGTTGGAGATGTAAATCAACCGTCACTAATTTCGATGAAAAATCTGTTGGATGACGTCAATTCTGACAACAGAAAAGATTTTTTCGACAGAAAAACAGCCTAGCAAATCCAGGCTTAAACTAAAACTAAATATAATAGATTTCATCAAATTTATATGGAAAAAAAACTTCTCGCGATCGACTTAAACTTTCTTCACGATCGACCAGTCGATCGCGATCGACGCGTTGGGCACACCTGTACTAAGCTATGCCATTATCAGCTGGTGACTTAGAAACTCACAAACTAGTGTAATTTGGCCAATTCAATTCACCAATCCTCCCATTTACGGTTATTGATACAAAGGAATGTGTCGTGTCGCATAATGAATGACAAGTCGGCGATCAACTCGTTGGAACCGGCTCGATCCCGATTCAGGCGAAAACGTTTTTAAGAAAAACATTAACAACCATTAGTTTTACAATTAGCCGATAGTCAATACGGTTGCTAAATTCGAAAACACTTTATGTGCAGTAAACATAAAACTATTCGATTACATTTACATATAGTCTTCATCTCTTCAGGTGAAAATCGACCAGAAAATTAGGGCGATTGTAAATACAACAAACAAAAAAAATTGAAATAGCTAAAACCTGCTAAATAGCTGCTTTGGGTTTCAAGCGGTGAGCATCCTTGTTTGCGAATATTCACTGGTCAACCAGTCATTGATGCCGACTTTCTTCAACATACAAATCTTCTTGTTGATAAAGGTAATAATCCTTTTCGTAACAAAGTAGCTGTCACTGCATTTAGGTAGATTTTATTAGATTTAAAAGACGACTGTCTGATAGAAAGATTTTTAATAGAATGAAAAAATACAATAAACAATATATTAAAATATTGTTACGAGTGCAGAAAAATCTAGACGATTACAGAAAGATTTAAACGATTACGGTCACTTCCAGGAAAATAAAATCAACAAACAAGTCAATGAAATGAATATTGTTGTTGTTGTCTCTTCTTAGAAATAGGGTCAACATAAACGATTTTATGAATCAAATCAACATAACGTAAAATAATCGAGTATTCTAATGTTTTCTCAAGGCTTCTGGAAAGTGATGTCGAATTATCTAGAAGTATTGCAGAAGGTATATAAGAAAAATACCTTTTGTAGTTTAGAATTAGTGTTATTTTAGACCTGCGACAGTAAAGTGAAATTAAATGTAAAATTAGTTTATTTTAAACCTGCGATTGTGAAGTTAAAAATTATAAAAGTGATCTTTAAATTAGTTTTTGTGTAAAGTTTTTGTAAATAAAGTTATAAGTGTTATTAAATAGAAATATTTTGTGTATTATTTTGAACGTTGTGAATTGGAAATTTCTACAATAAACCGTTGGAGTTTCGAAGCTGTTGGAAGAATATTCTAGTTGGGAATATTGTTTGCTGTATTGTTTTCCTGTTGTTGTGGAACAATTAAGGTGTTGAATACTTAATAAAACCTGGTGTGTTTGCTTACTAATCAGTGATCGAACTCAGAAAGAGATTGGGAATTGCGTTTATCGAATTGAGAGTAAGGCCAATTCGAAGTAAGGTTAGAAAAACGTAACAATATCAAAGGAAAGGATAACTTGATATTTTAATATAGAACACAATAATTACTTCAACACTTCCTCTGATTATTGTGTGAGAAGTCCCATCTCGTCGCAAATCGCCTTGATACGTCCTCTGGGTAATGGTTTCGTCATGATGTCTGCTAGTTGTTCATCAGTAGATATTTGTTTAATATCCATTACACCTTATATGACCTTCTCTCGGATGAAAAAATGTTTGATAGCTATGTGTTTTGTTCTACGATGAAACTCTGGATTTTGAGCTAATCTTACAGCCGCTGAGTTATCAACTTGTAGAACAGGAATCTGCATCAGCTCTACCAGTTCCGAAAATAATCTGCTTAACCAAATTACTTCCTTTGTAGCCTCGTTCGCTGCAACAATTTCGGCCTCTGTAGTTGATGTAGCCACCATTGCTTGTCTTAAACTAAGCCACGAAATTGCACCGCCTGCGTACTTCACAACCACACCAGAAGTTGATCTACCAGTTTTCATGCAACCACCAAAATCAGCATCACTGAAACACTCCAGAACACCTAAGTTCTCGCCAGACTTGAAAACTAAACCAAGATCTAAGGTGCCCTTAATGTACCGGAAAACTCTCTTGACACGAGAAACATCTTCCATTGATGTACTCTCCAGGAATCTAGAAATATACCCAACGCTGTAAGCCGGATCAGCACGTCTATTCCGGCATTTCCCTGGGAATTGGGAAATGGGAAAAATATGCAATAAATGAAATGAAAAAAATTCCTGAAAAATTGTTCTCAATTCACAAAAAGTGTATTCTACATATTTAGGAATGATTTTTAGTGAAATTTGCGTGTGGCGAGTATTACTACTAAATAATAACGAAACCATAGTACACCATGCTTTTGTTGTTAACCTTTTGAAACGAATTAAATTTAAAGTAATATTTCGAAACTTAATTTGGTTTAACTAAAATTTGTCTGATTTCACAATGCAAAATATTTTAAAGTCAAAAGTGCAGATTCGCATAATTTTTATATTTAAAAAATAAATATAAAAATTGTGTGAACGAGCTTATTTTTGTATTGGGAAATCCTCTAAATTAGGTCATTTATGTTTAATTGTTTTTATAAATTTTAATTGGTTGGTTTTTTTATTATAACGGAAAATAAACGGTTTACAACAGGCATGTCAAACTCATTTCGGTATTCGGGCCAAATTTTTCGAAAATTGTTTTCCAAATCCTTAAGTGGGCCGCACTGGATTTTGTTTATTAAAAAATTTTAAATTTGTGGGTTGATTGAATATAATTGACCATAAAGAAAACAAAACAAAATTTATATATAGAAATTTATTGATTCTTACAAATATATTTATCAATTCTTTTAATTCATTTTTTTTTGGTTGATAGAATGCACCGCTTTTCATTTTTCAATTCATCAAAATCTGGTATTAGTTTTTGGCTTGATGTGATTTTTAATATTGATGCTAAATGTTCTTCAGTCAATCTGGTTCGCTGCGAAGTTTGATTTATCTTCATTTGTGAAAAAAGTTGTTCACAAATATACGTGCTACCAAACATCGATAATATGCGTATAACAAAATTTCGAATACCTGGGAAACGTTCTGCAGGTAAATACTCATGAAACCCTGGAATACCAATTTCTTTATATTTTTGGTTCAATAACGTGTCGCATCGTAGTTCTATAAACTCCATTTGCAAATTTTCCTCAATATTGTCAATATCAACAGACATCGGAGAGCAAAAAATATTGAAATGAGACTCACTATTTTGAAAATCTGAAAACCTCTTTTCGAAATCGTCTGCCAACATTTTCAGTTGTTTTTCATATTTTTCAAATTTTAACTCTGGATGTTTAAGCAAAAGAGTCTTACAACTAGAAAAATTGTATAAATTTTCTTTTTTCAATTGTATTTTCCACAACTGTATCTTTTGTTTGAATGAATTTATTTGGTCATACAACGAGGTTATGAGCATGTTTTTACCCTGAAGATTAAGATTGAGTTGACTGAGATGGCCAGTAATGTCAACTGAAAAAGCCAAATCTTGTATCCAATCAACTTTTTTCAGTTCAGTACAGTCATAATCTTTAATTTCTAAAAAGAGTACGATTTCGTCCAACAGCTGTAAAAATCTCCTTAAAACCTTATGACTCGAAAGCCAACGGACTTCAGTATAATATGGCAAATCTTCATAATCACATTCCACATCTTTTAGCAACGACGTAAATTCCCGATGATTTAAGCCACGTGCTCGAATAAAATTAACGATTTTAGTGACTTTTTTGAATACATGATCAATTTTGATTACTTTTGAACATAAAACTTGCTGGTGGATAATGCAATGGAAGTGTTGAAAAGATGTATTATGTTGGGTTTTAACATAATCTTTTAGTCTGCCGACGACACCACGTGTGGCTCCTTTCATAGAAGGGGCCCCATCAGTTGCCAAAGACACCAGTTTATCCATTGGAAGATCATATTTTTTAATAGCTATCATAAGTACATCGAAAATATCATCTCCAGTTGTTGTTCCACTCATTGAAATTACTTCTAAAAGTTCTTCAGTTATTGTCATATTACTATCACATCCTCGAATAAAAATGGCTAACTGAGCCATATCTAATAAATCAGTACTCTCGTCGATTGCAATTGAAAACATTTCAAAATTCAATACAACTGAGCGAAGTTGACCGCTTAAATTAGAAGCAATATCGGTGATTCTATTCGCAACTGTATTTCGCGATAAACTTATGCTTTTAAATTTTTTTCTTTTCTTAAAAATTTTTCTTTTTAAAAACTCTTCGGCTGCTATTACCAAACATTCAATTATAAATTCGCCTTCCATAAAGGGTTTTGATTTTTTTGCAATTAAATGCGATAATCGATAGCTAGCTTTAACAGCGGCAACATTTTCTGCAATTGACCTAATGAAGATGTTTTGTTGTTTTTGAAGAGCTGTCAATTCGAACAACTTATTCTCCCGCATTTTTCCAGCGATGTTTTTATATTCTTCATTGTGAATGGTATCGTAATGTCTTTTTATATTGTATTCCTTGCACACCGCAATAGTCTGACGACATATTAAACAAAATATTTTATTTTTTTCTTGCACAAAAAAATATTGAAGCTCCCACTTTTCTTGGAACAAACGATGTTCACTTTCAACCGATCGTTTTACACTCGTGCTTGGATTCATCTACAAAACTATATATTCTCTCCTATGAAGGAAAATGCTAATAAAACTTACCAGAATACCGCACTTTTTTCATAAAAACAATGCAAAAAATCGAGAAAACCAAACACACCACTATTAAAAAATAATAGTGACTTCTTTTCTACTTGTTCGGTACAAGTTCCGACTCCGAATTATCCAAATTTATTTTTTTTGTATTGCTTTTTTTACAAAAGAATACAAATTTCGTTAATTCTGTGTTGGAACTTGTACCGAACAGGTAGAAAAGAATTCACTATAAAATTACTACGAAATTAGACTAGGGCTCGCTAATGTTAACTAAATAATAAGATTTATTTAGTAAAATCGGAAAAGTTTCTGCTATTTTCTTATTTTTTTTTGAAATTTTATAACGGGAAAATAAAATTTCATACAAAATATAGTAGAATCGCAGAAATTTTCGTTAGAAGATTTTGCTGAATAGAAACCAATAATAGTTGCGACTTGCGCAGAAGCAAATACGTTTAAGTGAAATTCACGCCACAAATCCGTTTGAATTCAAAACATGTGACTGAAAATATTTAATATTTTAATTTTCCTTCGTTAAGATTTTCAGAATTAAGAAATTTTTGTTTTGAATAATACCCGTGTCCCTTTTAGGTAAATTAAATCTATTTAAATTAAAATTTTAAATAGAACGACAAAAATGTGAGGCTTCCTAGATTTTTTTCTACTACAACTCAATTTCTTTTTTACGTTCGTATACTACGTTTTGACAAAAAATATTTTTGTCATTTTTACAAAACAATATTGCTAAAAATTTAAAAGAAAATTATTAGTGATAGACCAGGGTAGAAGCGTTTAAAAATAATAAAAAGTAAAAATAAATAATAGTAGGATGAAACCCATTACAAAAGGAGGAGAATATTATAAAAATGAAAGGAAAAATAATTTACGGGCGATCTGAGGTCGGGAAGGGGAAGGGGTGAGTTTTTAAGGGTAAAAAACGGTTTATCTCGATTTCCGGCAAAACTAAAAGTCCTATGGAACTATGGTTTTTCATTTTTATCTTTTACAAAAAAATTTTTTTTTTTTCACAAAATTTGGTGAAAACTTACCTTTCTATGTCCCAAATACGCTGTAATTTATTTGATTTGAAATATTTATTTTTTCACCTTATTTTGAATTAATATCGAAAAAGCACCCTAATTTTCAATCAAAAATTCAATTCATTTTTTGCATTTTCTGAGAAGATTTACTATAGTAATATATTTTTTTTTTCCCATCGGAAAGTAGAGATTTCAACGAACAGAAAGCATACCAACTTTTTGAAAAAAGCTGATATTTTGACGGGTGAATTTTCGATTGAAAATTAGGGTGCTTTTTCAATATTAATTCAAAATAAGGTGACCAAATAAAAATTTCAAATCAAATAAATTACAGCGTATTTGGGACATAAAAAGGTAAGTTTTCACCAAATTTCGTGAAAAAAAAAATTTTTTTGTAAAAGATAAAAATAAAAAACCAAAAACTTGGTTTTTTGAATTTTTCACATAAATTTTGAGGTAATGTGAAAAAAGTGCCTAAATCAAAGTTTTAGATCTTTTTATTACCTATAACTTTGCCATATAAATTTTTTCCATAGGACTTTTAGTTTTGCCGGAAATCGAGATAAACCGTTTTTTACCCTTAAAAACTCACCCCTTCCCCTTCCCGACCTCAGATCGCCCGTAAATTATTTTTCCTTTCATTTTTATAATATTCTCCTCCTTTTCTAATGGGTTTCATCCTACTATTATTTTTTTTGTTTTCAAAAATTATCGACCCTGGTCTATGAGGTAAAATTTTACATTTAAATATTATTTTGAAATTTGTTAAATTTAAGAAAATGAATTCAATATTAAAAGATTTCCAGAAATTTAAATTGTGTGCCAACATATTAGACATAATTTTCTTAACTGACAAAAACTATGGTGGTGAATGGAGGCGTATGTTTGCCATGTAGCTTTAGCATCATTCGATATGCTTAACTTGAAAACATAATTTAGTACAAAAGTAAGGGAAATATGATAAATGGAACGCACATAATAATACAACGAACGTTCTTAAAACTGTATTTATTTTTTGAACTGTCTGTATTTTGTTTGTATTTTTAATAAATTAATTTTTTTGAATTTTTTCAATTAAAACACGAAACGAGCAAAAGTGTTGCGGGCCACAACAATTCGTGCCGCGGGCCGCGACTTTGACATGCCTGGTTTACAACATTCCCCTCCAAATAATAATTAATTTGATTGAATAATAATTAGTAAGTAATATAAAAAAAAAAGAGTAGTATTTTGGCAGTGAACTAAAGAAGACAGTTAATCAGTGAGTTAGTTAATGTTTAAATTTATTAGTCATGAAATTAAAGTAGCGTAAATGTTTTAGCAAAGTTTAAATTGAAAAGAAGAGTAGTGTAACAAAGAAAAATTATTAAAAGATTTCAAGGGGTGAACTTGAATTTATAAATTAAAGTGTTTTAAATTAAATAAACCTAACACACACAGTTATCACCAGGATAAGAATTTAACAATATAAAATTGTTATTAATATCAAAAGTTATTATTACTGTAAGAAAAAAAGGAACACAAGTTAATTAAAGGTTTTAAAAATAACAGTTGGTAAATACATATATATATATATATATATATATATATATATATATATATATATATATATATATATATATATATATATATATATATATATATATATATATATATATATATATATATATATATATATATATATATATATATATATATATATATATATATATATATATATATATATATATATATATATATATATATATATATATATATAAATATATTGAATATAAAAATCAAATTATTTTGAGCTCCACTATTTCGTTGTGCAAACTAAAATGTTACGTCGCCCTATAATAATGGAAATTTTGGAGCAAGAAAATGAAGAAAAAAGACGTAATCTAAGAATTACGAGAAAACGTTTGCGCGATTTGCATGATCCTTTTGACATTTATGATGTTGAATTCATTCAACAATATAGAATGCCGAAACATCTTGCTATAATTTTGTTAGAAAAAATAGCTCCTTTTATGATCGAAATCAGTATTTCGAAACCAAATAGAATGTTGCTGAGCATTGCGTTTTTAGCTGAAGGTTACATGTAAGATATTAAAAGTAATTACTGTTTATTTAATATAAAAAATATATCTTTAGGAACATTTCAAAAGAAAATAGGTGTAAATTACCTACACTGTGTATCACAATCTGTCGTTTCAAGGACAATTACAGAGTTTTGTGAAATTGTCAATTCAGAATTAATGCCCGAACTAATCAGGTTTCCACAAACGACGTCAGAAATGACAGAGATTAAAATAGGGTGAACTTGTGAATTTTTACAAAAAAGCATTTATTAATTAATCTTCAACTATTTATAGTTTTTTTGAGAAGTTCGGCTTTCCAGGAGTTATTGGTTGTGTAGATGGAACTCATGTCTCAATGTTTCGACCTAATAAAGAGATTGAACATGTTTATTTAAATCGCCACCAATATCATTCAAAAAACGTTCAGTTGGTGTTTTCAAATATAAAATAAATTATAAACTAATGTTTAATCTTGAATGCAGATTTGTGATTCCAATTTAGTAATTTTAAATATAAACGCAAGATATGGTGGGTCAAATCATGATGCAAGTATTTGACGAAAGTCGATAGTCAAAGGATTTCTTTACAATAAATATCAAGCAAATGAAATACAAAACACTATATTCTTGGTAAATATTTCAATAATTTATTGAATAATGTAAGGATTTTTTTTTTTTTTTTTTTTTTTTTTTTAAGGCGTTCATGCTCCATGTGGGAGCGTTGCCAAGTTAATCAGCTTTGAATATTCACCACGGTCATTCGCAACAGCGACATAATTACCATGGCAGCCGATTTTTTTAAGGTCGTTTATTACGTCAGTCTCCCATTGTAGTCGTGGTCTACCTCGCGGTCTACCACTCCCTGGGGTACTAACGTACATTTTTCTAATCATTCCAGACTGTGAATCGGCTCGTAGAACATGCCCAAACCAAGCAATCCTATTAGAACGGATACAACCTATTATATCAGGACCCTCAAGAAGGTCTCTGATCTCAAAGTTATACCGGGTTCTATACTCTCCATCGTCTGTCTTAAGTGGACCAAAAATGTAGCGTAGGATCTTACGCTCAAATACAGATAAATACGATTCGTCATTTTGTGTAAGGGTCCACGTTTGTGACCCATACATCACAACCGGTCTAATCAATGTCTTGTATAACTTGAGCTTGGTGTTAGTTGATACATACGGTGATCCAAGGAGAGGTTTAATTGAGTAGAAAGTTCGATTACCTGCAGCGATTCGAGCTTTAATATCTGTAAGTATGCTGTTGTTTGAGTCAAGCATTGATCCCAAATATTTAAAAGATTCAACTCCCTCAATTCGTTCATCGCCGCACATCAAATCTTTCTTCTCAGCCTCTCTTGAAACATTCATATGTTTGGTTTTATTGTAGTTAATTTGCAGACCAATTTTCCTAGCACCACTCTCAAGCGACTTGAAAGTCTCACTCAGAACAGCTTCACTTCGGCCGAGAAAGACAACATCATCAGCGTAAGCAATCATCTGTACTGAGTTTATTGACAAGATATTGTTATTAGTCGGTAGTTTCTTTTGACGGCACACATATTCCAAGGCTAGATTAAAAAGTATAGGAGAGATAGCATCACCTTGTCTTAAACCGGAGTCGACTTTAAAAAACTTTCATATTTCGTTCTCTACTCGTACACAGCATTGAGAGTTCTGTACTGTCATTTTGCATAGTGATACCAGTTTACCAGGAATTCCCATTGACACCAGAGCAGACCATAGAGTCTCTCGTTCGAGAGAGTCGTAGGCCTGCCTGAAATCAATGAAAAGTTGGTGCACAGGTATGTTGAACTCTCGACACTTTTCCAAAATCATCCTTATCGAAAAAAGTGCATCGGTGGTACCTCGGCCCCGCCGGAAACCACACTGATATTCTCCAAACAGTTGTTCAGCAAAAGGATTGATTTTGGATAGCAAAATGTAGGAAAAGATCTTATATGCTGTGCAGAGGAGGGCGATTCCTCTGTAGTTTGCACATTGTAGGCGATTACCTTTTTTATGGATTGGTATCAGCATAGCTTTGTTCCAGTCCTGTGGCATGGTTTCAGTACTCCAGATCATTTGAACAAGTTCAAACAATCTTGAGGATAGAGTTTCGCCACCATGTACAATCATTTCGGATGTTATATCGTCGATACCAGGTGCTTTATTGCATTTTAATTTTGACAGCGCCGCATCGAATTCCTCTCTGGTGGGTTCTTCTACATGTACCTTTGACGCACGAATAAGCTTAGCTCGTCGCCCGACTTGTTGCTGGTCACTTAAGTTGAGAAGATTCTCAAAATAATCGGCCCAAGTATCTAAAATATTTTTAAGGTCTACTTGTAGCTCCCCATTTTCGTTTTGAATAGCAGTCGATCTAGTTTGAGGGCCCTTCTTTAAGGTTTTAACCTGTTGAAAGAAGTTACGCGATTGATGTTCCTTATTGAAGCTTTCAATCTCCTCACACTGTCTCTTCCACCATTCTCTCTTCGTTCGTCTACATAGCTTTGTAACGGCTTGTCTTGCCAGTTTATAATTCTCCTTCGTGGACCTGGTGTTGCGTCCTTGTAGACACTTCAGATAGCAATCTCTTTTGTATTGAATAGCATCAAGGCATGCTTGATCCATCCATGGCTTCTGGGAGTGGTTCTCTGGTTGTCCAAGTATTCCCTCAGCAGCGCTTAAAACAGCATCTTTGAGCAAATACCATGACTTATCGACGTCTCCATTAATGGTTTCTGATTTCTCCAATGTTTCGGCAATATGGATTTGATATCTCTCTTCTGTTTCAGCATTCTTTAATGTTGAGATGTTAAAACGTTTCCGTTGATTGAATTTTGGAATGCCTGGATTTGGGAAGTGGAACCTTATCGTTGCACATACAAGGAAGTGGTCACTTCCAATGTATGCACCTCTAAAGGATCGCACATCCAGAACGCTCGAAAAGAAATGTGTTGTTACTAGAACGTGATCAATTTGATTTCGAGTATTTCCATTCGGTGAGACCCAAGTCTGCTTATGAATCGATCGATGCGGAAAGAACGTACTGGCAAACTCAGTCATTCTCTCACCATTATCATTCGAATTCAAATGCAGGCTGTTGGGACCCACCACATTTCCATAAGAGATATCTCTTCCAACCTGTCCATTAAAGTCACCAAGAACCATAATGAAGTCGCGTGTTGGTGTTTGTTTCATAACCTCTTCCAGTGCTATGTAGAAATTATCCTTCTCGTCGACGGTCTTAGCTTCAGTTGGTGCATGCACGGCAATAAGAGAAATATTGTTATATGTACCGCGTACACGTAGGTAGCAGATCCTCTCACTGACAGGGATGAATTTCATCACGGCTTCTTGTATGCGTGCACCAACAAGAAAGCCAGTTCCAAATTCTCTTCGAGAAGGATGACCACTACAGTATAGAGAGTGACTATCCAAATCTTGTTTTCCGATTATCGGCTGTCTACACTGAAAAAAATTTAAAGTAATATGTACAAAAAAAGTGGTATATTTGACTAAACAATTGTCAATAGTAGCTCAACCATAAAATGGTAAAATTAATTAAATCATTTTTATAAAACTGGCAAATCTGTTTGTTCGACTATACCAAATTTATTGTCAGTTTGAAAAACCATTTTGTTATACGTGTTTGATTAGTTAGTCAGTTAAACAAAACCTTTTTGTCAAAGTATAAAGAAAGTTGTATAATTGATACACATATTGTCGTTCTATTTGATCAATATTTGTTATAGGTCTACTAAGTATTTGATCCAATTTACAAAGCCGTTGTCAACCTAGTATGTTTTGTAATACAATACATTTGCCAATAGTTTTATCAGATCTACCGATTTGTTTTACCAGTGTTACAAGATTTTCGGTTCATAGTACCAGAAATTTGGTAAAACAAGAGGAATATTTTGTCACAACTAGCATTGATTTAGCCGTTTCAATATAACTGTTTTGTGGATCGTAGAATTTATCTCATAAAATTCAATATTAGTTTTTGTGGTCCTTAAACTAATACGCAAAAGAAAAAAAAGGAAAATTATTACGTTTAACTTAGGTCATTTCGTTTATTTAAAAGTAAAAATATATCCATAATATATAATTAAATTACAAAGCATATTCAATTCTTAATTTTTTCTTTATATTCCATTTAAATTCTAATTATTTTATTCTTTATTTCGAATTTTTTATAAATTTATTTATATTTCTAAAATAGTTTTGAAAACCAATACCCTTCCACAGTTATCAACTTCCACAGTTAATAATTTACATTAACTAAACTACGAAAATTAGCACTTTATTCAGAATAAAAATATTATCCGAAACACATATCAATTTATAAAAATATTGCTGTAAGAATTGCCACACCATTGCTGACTCAGATGGAAATTCCAAATTAAAAACATGGAATATTTTCACTTCACGTTTGCGAATTATTTCACTTTAATTGAAATTATAATTTTAACATAAATCACAAATCACAACATTAAAAATATTGTGTCTTTAGCAGAATAAACTAAAAATAAAAGAAGTATTAAAACTATATGTATGCTTAAATAAATTTTTAGACAAATTATTTTGTATATGCCATCAGTTCTTGATGAATTCTAACTTTCTTGTTTGTATATGCAACAAAATATTTACCATATTTGCACAAAGTTTGTTGCTTAAATCAACAAAAAAACTTGTACCTAGGATTAAAAATATTTTAAATTCTTCATTAAATGCTTGTAATAGTAGCTAATTATTTTTAGAATCTACAAAACTTTTTTAGGTTTAATCAACCATCAATTTTAGTACCACTGTCAAAATGTTTGTCATTTCTACGCTGTCTGTGTGAACCGATGACAAAACACTTATAAATTTAACCACATAGGCTTACAGTAAAATTTATTAACAATATTAGTACCGATAACAAATAGTTTGTAGTTTTTATCAAATTTTTGTTTGTTTATTCTTCTGAAAATGTTTTGTAAAATTGACAAAATGCTTGTCAAAGTTTGACAACAGCTTTGTCTACTTTACTTAATTTCAGTTGATATTACAAAACCAAATCAACAAAATCCTTATTGTAGAATACACTAACATATTTTTTTCAGTGTAATTTCTTGTAGAGCAATAATATCCATCCTATACCTCTCAGCCTCTGTTTCAAGACTTATAAGAGCATCAGGAGCGCTCAGGCTGCGCACGTTCCACGTTCCGATTCGGTAGTCTGGTCCTTTTTCACGTCCAGGTAAAATTCTGTTGTTTTTTCCGGGTCTGTTTTTCTCTTTCTGATAACCAAATTTAACATATTAGTTTTTTTTCCGGGGTTAGGGTGTTAACCTTAGGCCCAACCCAAATTGTCGTGAATGGGTCCGTTCTGCATATTAAGGTCACCAGAAACAACCTTTTTACACGTTTATATAGCGAGCCGCTTGATTCAAGACAGACGCCCGCTCCAAGCCGCCCCTAACATGGAGAACAGACGCTTGAGTCGCATTGGTTGTAGAGCGCCAATTCGCCGTGTAAGTATACTTAAAAGTAAGGATACTTAAGATGTAAGGATACTTAAAATTAATATCTAATAATTGATTTCTAATAATAACAATCCATTAATTATTATATATTGTGTTCAGTTATATATTTTTTAATTATTCGATTAAATATTCTTCCGAAAAAAGTTGTTCTTCTTCTACCTCAAAACGACTTGTTGATCTGAGAATATAGAGAATAGTATTATTTATTATTATACAATATTTATTTTTAAGGTGATAGCGGCCATCCCTTAGAACCGTGGCTTATGACTCCAATTTTACATCGAACAAGTACATTGGAAGAAAGATATAATGTTGTTCATAGGAAAACCCGAAATTGTATTGAAAGATTAAATGGGGTATTAAAATCAAGATTTAGGTGCATTGGGAAAGATCGCTGTCTTAAATATTCACCTCAAAAGATGGGAGCAATAACAAATACTTGCGCAACACTGCATAACTTTTTAAAAAAACAAAACTATGCTGATGAATTTGATGATGAAACTGATGAACCTTATGAAGTTGTACCACAAGGAGAACTTGATCAAATAATGGATAATGCCGATGACGAAGTTGTCGAGCAAAATGACAACAACTTGTTGTTAATTAGGCGACAAATTCGCCAGTCAATTTGTAATGAATATTTTAATTAATTTTAAATAAACAATAGTTAAACATACTGTTCTTTCAAATTTCTTTCTTTGATTTCATTTCTTTTTTCCATGGCCGCTGCTATCCTATTCAAGGCCTCGACTTTTGCCAACTCAATCTTATTACTGTCTAGTAAAATTTTATCTCTAGACCTCTCAGAACCTCTTATTATAGGCAATGGTTTCGAATACTTATAATTTCTTGATGCACCACAATGTGTTGGTGTTTGACCTGGAGTTGAATTTTCCTATAAAAGATATTGATTTTATTTGTAATAATAAACAAATTGGTTACTTACTTTTTCCGTTGGCATTTGTAAAAGCAATCCCCCTTCGTTAGTCTCACCATCGCCATCAACACTATGTGTGGTAAGAATATCTAGGATTTTTTCATCTAAATTATCCAATCTTGGAATTGATTTAGATTCCAATCCTAATCCTGTGCGATTCAACATTTCTTTCTGTTTAGCACATGTTGTCCTAACATATTTCCTGTCAACATTAAACCGAAATCAAATAAATGGCCAAATAGTGGTTATATTTTTATTTCTTATAGAATATGCTAAAGGAAAAATGTTCTTGTGTTTCTACCGAGGTGCGTTTAAGTCTTGAAGGCGAAATGAGAGAAACATATCACTGAAGAAGAAGATAAGCTTTTTGAGGTGTATATAATATTTATTGTATGATTTCAATATCACAGAAAGCAAAATGAGAACGGGATTAACCTGAATATCGTGAAAAACTGTATTTTCATTTTACTTACTTCATATCTACCCAAGTTTTCTTCCACTTCTCACCATCTTTTTGGGAACCGCCAACTGCATTCAATTTAATAGAAAATTCTTCCCACAGATTTTTGTTATGTTTTCTTCCATCTATAGAAGAAAACCTAAAATACGCAAAAAAAAATTTAAAAAACGAAAAGAAACCGACTTCCAGAAAAAACAAGAGGCACAAAAAATTTGAAAATAAGCTAATGGTGGCTTTTAAAGATAAAAATGCGATTAACTTTCGCTTTTTTAAATTTAATTATACCTATAGCTACTAAAAAAAATTATGCTTTTAAGAAATTTATTATAAAATTATTTTGGCTATTAAGGTTGTTGTAATAGTTATTATATTCTAAAAGTTATTTGTATAGTACCACATTGGAAAAAATGACTTATATTTCTCGAGTTTGGCACCGAACTCAGTCAGTTTAAATTTATATAACAACTTTTACAACATATTTTATTAGGAGAATAACACAAAATCTCTGAAAGCATTCATCGATGACGATGAGCAAATATGATTTTTCTGAAAAACGGTATATTAACGTCATTATAAATGCAATGACCACGAAGACTATCGCAATAGAATGCAATTTAAACTATCTAATAGAATAAAGCCGTTTCCGAAAATCGGCTGAAAACAATCTTTAAAATACCTGTCATTAGCCAAGTCTCTATTGATAAACATTAATTCCACCGACAGTTCTTTTTACTGTTTACTTGTATGTTTGCCCTTTAAATAAAAAATAAACATTAATTCATCAACGCATTTATAATATTCAAATATTTACGTACCCGAACAGTCATTTTTTAAATACGTTTAGTTTTTTTTTATTTTTCTAAAATTATTGCACAAACACTTTTCTAAATAAGTAAAAATATATTTAAAACGATATTTGTTAAAATTTATACAAAAACATTTTTATAAATACTTAAAATAAATCTTTTCCTTACCTCAAATTTTTTAGTTTGATTTTTGAAAGAGGGAATTATTTATAACAAAACTGCTATTAAATAGGAATTCGTTTTTTCATAATTTTATTTTTCCCGCGATACAGAATACTAGTTTAGGAAAAATGAAAAAAATGCTATAATTTATTTCTCAATTCCTATTTCACGATGTACCGGAATAGAGCTACAGGTCTAGTACCAAGCATAAGATACATCAATGCTCCAACAGCTTGTCTATAAGAAAATTTGTGAGCCTTACTATCCTTCTCATCAACTATTCCCTTGAGAATTGGTGTTGAAATCGGTTTGCAATCAGAAAAATTAAATCGTTCCATGATTTTCTTGGCATACGACTTTTGACTTATTTTGATATGCGTATCTGCCACCTCGATTTCAAGACCCAAAAAATAGTCAGCTTTCTTCGAGACAATCTTGAACTCAGATTTAAGCTCCTCCATGAAAACTTCTTTATCTGTCAGATTATTTGCTGCTACTAGCCCATATCATCAACATAAAGCACCAAAATTAGCTTCTTTCCGTTTTTCTCACGAATATACAAACATGGATCAGCCTTGCTAGCTCTAAATCCTAATTTTGAAAGAAAACATCCAAAACGTTTGTTCCAGCACCTAGGAGCCTGCTTAAGTCCGTACAAACTTCGCTTCAGCTGACAAACTTTATGGCTGCCATCTTCAAATCCTTCTGGTTGCTTCATGTAAATTAACTCATCAAGCTCTCCATACGAAAACGCTGTAGATACATCAAATTGCATGACATGCATCTGCTGACTTGCTGCAATACTTAAAATGGATCGGACAGTTGCCATCTTCGCTACTGGACTAAATGTTTGATTGTAGTCAATGCATTGTCGTTGACTAAAGCCTTTTATGACGAGCCTAGCTTTATACTTATCTATGCTGCCATCAGGATTAATTTTTAAACGAAAAACCCACTTACATGGAACAGCTTTAGCTCCTTTCGGCAAGAGTGTCAAATTCCAAGTTTGGTTTTCATTAAGTGAAGAAATTTCCCTGCACATGGCCTCTCTCCAGCTACTACTTTGCTTTCTGCTGATTGCATCTTGAAAACTTTCAGGATTGTCGATTTCACTAACAAATTCCTCTGCAGAAAAAACATACGAATTAAGACGTTCTGGCATTTTCAACTTAGTACGATCTCTCAGATTTGGCTTTGGCGACTCTTCGCTTTCTACTTCATAGTCCAATCCAGTTTCATTGTCATCATCACTTCGGTCATCAGTAAGCGTTGTGTCTTCATCTGGAGTTTCATCTTCAGGAAACACACTCTCTGGTTCATAGCTTTGAAATGGTAGCACAAGTTTGTCTTCACAATCCAGAATTTGCTCGTGGAACTGCACATCTCTTGATAATATGACTTTGTTCTCGGCCTTCACATAAATTCGGTAGCGCTCATCACCATCGTATTATTGTGTTATTTTTTTTTCTGGTTAGAAATTTATTACAAAACTAACACGAAGCATCAATACGTTGCCGGAAAATTATAACAGATCATAAATTAATATAAATTAGTGAAAAGATGATACAATCAGCAAACTATTCAAAAACCTCTCCATTTAGCGTTTCGAGAAAATATTAAAAAATCACAAATTCATATTTCTTTCGAAATTCCAAAAACATTGTAAAAATTAAATAAAATCAAACTTTTTCCAAAATTCTAAAAATATTCCGAAAATTATTACAAAACCAAAGATTAAACTTTTTTCAAAAACTCTGAAAACATTGCAAAAATTATAACAAAATCAAAAATTGAAACTTATTTCAAAATTCCAAAATTATTCCAAAAATTAGAATAAAATCAAATATTTAAACTTTTTCTAAATATAAATAATATTCAAAAAATTCTTAAAAATTCAAAAATTCAAACTTTTTCCAAAATTCTAAAAATATTCCAAAAATTCTTACTTCTTAATTCTTAATTTTTGAAACTATAACAAATTCAAAAATTTCCATGTCACATTTACGTCATACAAAGTACAAACAGCTAAATTTTTTTCAAAAAAATTGGCTAAAAAATTAAATGAAAATCATTTTTTTGACATACTTCACAATATATTTTTAACAAACTTTTAATGCAATAATCTAGTTATTGGTCTCGCTTACCAATCCCAATCATCAAGATTTCTTTAAATTCAATGTTTCTATTCGTAATCACTTAAAATGAACGTTTTTTAAGCAAAACATATGCAAATATCCTTGTTTTGACACACTCGACGATTTTTTGACACACTTCCGGTACAGTTATCGAACACATCGTCCTTTCGGCTCTTCCCATTGAGTAAACCTATTTTTAGAAAAAAACTTTGGAATCCGTCCAGCCGTTTTCTAGATTTCGTCGGCCGGCCGGCAGACAGACATACATTTTTTTTTGTTGCTTTTTTAGAATTAGTGGGTCCTAAAACGGGTAGTGAAATCCGAAATTCTACGTCCACGCCGTGCTACCTGGGTAATGCTAACAGAATTAGGTTAGTGTAGTTGAGAGGGGCAGAGTAAATACTGCTTATACTCAATGATTCTGCACCATGGCGAGTCATTGGCGCCACAAAACCAATGCAACTCAAGCGTCTGTTCTCCATGTTAGGGGCGGCTTGGAGCGGGCGTCTGTCTTGGATCAAGCGGCTCGCTATATAAACGTGTAGCAAGCGTCTGTTCTCCATGTTAGGGACGGTTTGTAGCGGGCGTCTGTCTTGGATCAAGCGGCTCGCTACATAAACATATAAACATGTAAAAAGGTTGTTTCTGGTGACCTTAAGATGCAGAACGAACCCATTCACGAAAATTTGGGTTGGGGGAAGGGCTAACACCCCATTTCCGTAAAAAATTACTTGTCATGAATTCTGTACACAGGCCTCGGATTATCTCGGATTCATTATTAGAACGACCTCGGAAACTGTACCCGGACTACGATTTAAAAATGGAAACCTGGAACGTGCTAAGCCTTAGAAGACCAGGAGATCTATTAAAACTTACAAACCAAATCAATAGCTATACACTGGAATCTGGATATAGTGGCGTTACAAGAACTAAGATGGCCAGGGAGTGGAATCCACGAAACAGCCAAGGGATACACTCTCTACTATTGCGGTCATGAAAACGGAGGAGGTGGGTTGGCTTTCTCATACATCGTCGCGTGAATCAACATGTTATCGACTTTCGCCCAATTAATATGCGGATATGCACAATGAGAATCCGTACGCAAAAATTTAATGTAACGATCATCAATGTTCATGCACCCACTGAAGACAAAGCAGATGAAATTAAAGACCTGTTCTTTCTAGAACTCGAAGAAGTCATCAATAACATCCCGCGGCACGATATAAAAATCGTGGCAGGTGACTTCAATGCGCAAATTGGTAGAAGTGCAGAACATAAAACACATGTCGGCCCTAACAGCTTGCATCATACTAGTAACAATAACGGCTTTCGCGCAGCTGAACTGGCTATGATGTATGATCTAGTAATTTCTAGCACTTTCTTTCCTCATAAGAGAATCCACAAAGCAACGTGGAAATCAAACGATGGAAGAACTGAAAATCAAATCGATCACGTCATGATTTCTAGGAGACACTCTACAAGTGTAACTGACGTTCCATCATACAGAGGTGCTGATATGGACACCGATCATATGCTTGTCATCTTTAAGTATAAGTGCAAATTATCATCTACATTTAATAGGCAAGCAAAAAAGACCGTGCGCTGGAATGTCGAAGCAGTTAAACACCTGACCTTCAAACACTGAATAGATATCAGGAAATTGTAACGCAAAGCATAGAAGAGCATGATATCCCATCTGAGATGCCATTAAACATACAAGAAGAATGGCAAACGCTTCAATCAACCATCATATCCGCAGCACAAACTACAAACGGAAAACGACCACCGAAATCACGTAAAGAATGGTTTGATGACGAGTGCCGCGAAAGAATTGAGCACAAACAAAAACTGCGAGAAAAATGGTTAACAAGAAACACCCAAAGCTCCCAAACTGATTATCTATGCGCCAGAAAAACTGAGCAAAACTCCTACGGAAAAAGAAACGCGAACACATGAAGAGCTGTATCGAAAACATCAACTAACATGCGGTTAATGGAAATTCGAAAGAGTGTTTTGCCAATGCGCGGAATCTGACCAAGGATTTCCACCCACGATCTACAGCCATCAAAAATGGAAACAACGAGCTTACAACAAGTGAACGTGATGTGCTGGAAGTATGGCGATCCCACTTTCAAGACCTACTGAATAGGACGAATGAAGTTCATCCTATTCGAGCAATTGCTCCGTCAAGTGAGGAGATTTTTGTCCCTTACCCAACAATAGGGATTCTCATTTCCCGTAGAAATTCAAATCCCGGGAAGCCGGGACAAAAAATGTTAAATTCCCGGGATCCCGGGAAATCCCGGGAAACGCTAAAAGCTAGATTTTTCTAACTAGGTGGTAGAAAAATGTGTAAAATTAAAACAGCACAAAAAATGTGCTATTGATTTTTAAATTTCCATTATTTTTAATTAGAAAAACTTCAAAAATTAAATATAAAATAATACATAAAAACAAAACAAAAATAAATTCATAATACTAATTTTTAAATAATTTTTCAAAAAACTAGGTTGTTAATGGCGCCATCACTCAGTTTTGTCCGAATTTTCGTGACGAAACGTCCTGCCGCGGAAAAAACTCTTTCCGGTTCAATTGATGTCGGTGTGATAGTCATTAGTGAATTGTATAATCTAAATTATTTGTACTCTGCTTAGTTGCTTCAAAAATTACCAATTCTTTTGTGATGTTTTTAACGTCATATGATACATGTTCTGTGATACAATCGAACCAAAATCACAATAACAACGGTACTTCTCAGCACCATAAGACAAAAAATATTGGACCCTCAGTCCGTATTTTGCAATTGAACATTGAAAGCATTAGCAAGTCAAAAACTGAACGTTTAGAAAGAGTATTAAAGTTATTATTTCGATATCAACGTTGTAATTCTGGCAGGAAACGCATGCAACAGATGAAGATCAACTTACCTCTAGAGGAAAAATTGTTGGTTATAAACTAATTAGTGTTATTTATCATCAAACGTATGGATCTGGCACGTATATTAAGTCAGAAATCATGAACTGAACCCATTTACTTACACCAGACGGACAACGATATACATCTTATTGTTGTTGATATACCGATCACGAAAATTGTTAACGTAAACATGCCCCTAAATACAGCGTGGCCAGCTGACACTCTACCATTATTTCACCACCCAGCAATATAGGTTGGTGGCTTTAATATATAATATATTACTTTAATATATTCACTAGATCCAACCCATTCCTAAAAATTACGATAGGTTCGTAGGAACCATCATTTTAACTGCAAAGAAATGCATCCCTGTAACGTCATTCGTTAATTATAAATACATACGAGACATCTGGTGGAATTTAGATATAAGTTAGTAGTTGAAAAAGAAACATGTCACTCGTCTTATACTTTATATATATATGTATCTTGAATTTATATATATTAATAATTATAATAAACATTTAAATAATTAAAATATTGTTTTTTATTAATATAAAAACATAACATGGTGTCAAGTGTAAAGTAAAGTGTCAAAAATATAAAGAGATGCAAAAAATAAATGTGGATAAAAATTGAAAGGCCACATGTCAAATTTAATTTTTTCATATTTTAAAATAAAAACTACTATAATTGTCAAATAAAATGCTACAAATATAAAATGTGTGATGATGAAACGGATCCTCCAGAAGATATAAGTCAGACTAAAAAGTCGAAGCCTACTTCAAATATAACAAAAACAATGTCAACACAAAAACCTGCAGCTAATGCACCTTGTTTCATTAAACCAATTGATATTCATAATCCTAACTGGAAACAATGGAAAACATTATTTAACATTTTTCTAAGAGCTAATAAACTAGACTTAGAAGATGAACAAAGAAAAGTTGCTTTGTTACTACAGCACATAGGTCCAGATGCATTGGATATATTTCAATCATTCAACAAAGACATAGATACTATAAAATTTAATGAACTCGTGAAGTTATTTGATAATCATTTTGTGCCAAAAGCAAATATAACGCTAGAAAGGTATAATTTCTTCTCTCGCCGTCAGAAAGAAAGTGAAAGTTTAGAAGATTTCGTCACGTCCTTAACTAATTTAAGTCTAACATGCGAGTTTGATATATTAAGAGAGTCAATTATAAAAGATTGCTTTATATGTGGTCTAAATTCGTCAAACCAATACATTCAGCAAAAATTAATCCAAGAAGATCAAAAAGATTTCTCTAAAAATATAGAAATTGCAAAAACTATGGCAATGTCAAAACGTCAGGCTGAACAACTACAAAAAGAAGAAAGAATTAATCAAGATTTTGTTGGAGCAGTAGCTGCATATAATGTCAACGCGTCAAAATCACAAGTTCAATACAGTCACAACCCAAGGTCAAGTTCAAGGTTCAACGTCCAAAGAAGGGATCAAAAGTCATACAATAGGTCAACATCAAGAGCTTCAAATCGGTCTGTGAGTCCTAGATATAAGTTTAATAAGTTTAATAATTATCAAAATAGTAATAATAAAAATTGTAATCGATGTGGTCAAATCCATAGGTCAAAATGTCCTGCTGAAGGAGCTCAATGTTCAAATTGTGGTCGCTTGAACCACTATGCTAAGCAATGTTTTCTTCCAAGAAAAGTTAAAATGTTAGAAGTTCATAAAAATAAAAGTCAAGATTCTGAATTTTATGTAGGATCTTTATATAACTGTCAAATCAATGCTTTGAGTTCTGATTGGGACGTAACTCTTGGTATAAGTGAAAATGTAAAATTAAAATGTATCATAGATACTGGAGCACATGTCAATGTAATTAGTTTAAAAACGTTTAAGTCATTAGGTGTTAGAATTCCAATAAAACAGACAGGAACTAGAATAAAAGATTATTCTCATAGACAAGTTCACGTAATTGGTCAAGTTGAACTTAATTGTAAATTAAAAGACAAGTCGTACTTGATAGAGTTTTTAATTTGCAAAGAGGATCTGGAATCAGTCTTAGGTCGAGAATCTTCTGTCGAACTTAATGTGGTAAAAAGAGTTCATAACGTAACTTTTGATAAAAATGTTACTTTTAAATATGATAATAATGATGAAAGTTTGTTGTCTAATTTTAATGATGTCTTTGAAGGAATAGGTTGTATTAAAAATGAAATTTGTCATATAGATATAGATAAGTCAGTCAAGCCTACAATAGAGCCTTTGCGTAAAATTCCTTTTAAATTATATAAAGATTTGTCTGTCGAAATAAAACGTATGGAAAAATTAGATATTGTTACGTTTTTCCAACCTTCCTTCGAATTGGCCTAACTCACAATTCGATAAACGCAATTCCCAATCTCTTTCTGAGTTCGATCACTGATTAGTAAGCAAACACACCAGGTTTTATTAAGTATTCAACACCTTAACTGTTCTACAACAACAGGAAAACAATACAGCAAACAATATTCCCAACTAGAATATTCTTCCAACAGCTTCGAAACTCCAACGGTTTATTGTAGAAATTTCCAATTCACAACGTTCAAAATAATACACAAAATATTTCTATTTAATAACACTTATAACTTTATTTACAAAAACTTTACACAAAAACTAATTTAAAGATCACTTTTATAATTTTTAACTTCACAATCGCAGGTTTAAAATAAACTAATTTTACATTTAATTTCACTTTACTGTCGCAGGTCTAAAATAAACTAATTCAAAACTACAAAAGTAATTTCCTTAAATACATTCTGCCTAATCTCTAGAAATTTCGCGGTCACTTTTTAGAAACCTTGAGAAAATATTAGAATATTCGATTATTTTACGTTACGTTGATTTGATTCATAAAATCATAAAACAAATAGACCTTAATTCTAAGAACATGTACAACAACAACAACACTATTCATTTCATTCTCTTTCTGTTGTGTTTTGTTGATTTTATTTTCCTGGAAATGACCGTAATCGTCTAGATCTTTCTGTAATCGTTTAGATTTTTCTGTACTCGTAACATTACCCTCCGCTTAAGCCTGTTCGTCCCGAACAGGATCTAGCTCTCCTTTGTATAAGGCCAATCTTTCCAAATGTACGACTTTCGCTTTGCCCCGATGGCCTTTCCTAATTCTATAAACCACGTCATTCAACTTGGTTATAATGTTGTAAGGTCCTTCCCATGCAGCTTGCAGTTTTGGTGATAACCCTCGTTTTCGTTGTGGGTTGTGTAAGCATACTAATTGTCCTTCTTCAAAACCTTTATTATTAGATCGTATATCATATCGGGCTTTCATTCTATCACTGGTCAGTTGTATCTTCTGCCGAACAAGCTTATGAATATCCTCAAGGTTCTCCCTGATTCGGTTGACGTATTCTTGCGCAGACAATGATGTTGATGGTACCGCTCCAAATTTGAGGTCACCAGGAAGTCGTAAATCACTTCCAAAAATAGTTTGAGCTGGTGTCATGGTCGTGGTGTCATGAACTGCTGATCTGTTTGCCATCAAAAATAAAGGAAAGTGTTGATCCCAGTTACGTTGATTCTTACTGACCACTTTAGCTAGAAATTCCTCCAAAGTAGCATTGAATCTCTCAACCATCCCATCCGACTGTGGGTGTGAAGCTGTCGTCCTGGTTTTGTTAATCCCCACCATTTGACAAATTTCCTGGAATACAGCTGACTCGAAGTTCCGTCCCTGATCGGTGTGGATCTCCATAGGAACTCCATAGCGGCTGATCCAATTATTTATCACAGCTTCAGCGATTGTGGTTGCTTCCTGGTTGGGAATCGCACACACTTCCGGCCACTTACTGAAGTAGTCCATGATCACAAGCACATATTTATTCTGATTATCAGTTGTTGGAAATGGTCCCGCTACATCCATTGCGATCCTTTCAAATGGAGCACCTACATTGTATTGCTTCATTTTTCCATGACTTCTTCGTGCGGGTCCTTTCACCGCCGCACATTTATCGCATTTTTGACACCACTCCACAATTGATTGCCGAGTCCCCGCCCAGTAAAACCGTTGTCGTATTTTTGCAAGAGTTTTATTGATCCCAAGATGACCTCCACTCGTTCCTTCGTGATACTCCCTTAGTACTGTTTCTATTTTCCTTTTTGGTACCACTGTAAGGGATTGCTTTATCTTGCCATCTCAGCTTTCCCATACTCTCTTTAAACATCCATCCTCTAACTGGAGACTGTCCCATTGCGCCCAGTACGCCTTCAAAGTTGGAGTTTTATCAGAATTTTCACCCCATACTGGTTTGCAGCCCTTTTCCTTGAACTCGATGATGGGTGCAAGATCCGGATCTTCTAATTGATCTTTTCTTATGGCTTCAGCAGTCCATTCATCGTCAGGTAGCACTTGTAGTAATCGTACATCGATGATGTTCTCCTTATTTTCTTGACGACTGCAATGCTTGCATTCAACTTGACAGGGTCGTCTCGATAATGCATCAGCGTTCCCATGTGCAGTACCCTTTCGATGTTCAATGTCCAAATCGTACGCCTGCAACCGTTCGATCCAACGTGCTACTTGTCCCTCTGGATTTTTGAACTGGAGTAACCACCTTAACGCACCATGGTCAGTTCTGAGATGAAATTTCTGACCATACAAGTATTTATGGAAATGTTTGACGGATTCCACAATAGCCAATAATTCCTTTCGAGTTACACAATAATTCCGCTCCGGCTTGGATAGCATTTTCGAGAAATAAGCTATCACCTTTTCCTGACCATCTATATTCTGCGACAAGACTCCTCCTATACCTTCATTACTGGCGTCAGTATCCAAAATAAACTGAACATTTGGTATAGGATAGGACAGAATTGGAGCCGTACATAATCTCTTTCGGAGCTCCACAAATGCTTGTTCTTGAGGTTCATTCCATTCAAATGCCTTATCTTTTCTGGTTAACTCATGCAGACTTTTGGCAACGTTGGCGAATCCTGGCACAAACCGTCTGTAATATGTGCACAATCCAAGGAAGCTTCGTAGTTCATGTAGGTTCTTTGGTCTTGGCCAGTTCATAACTGCTGCAATCTTGTCAGAATCTGTATGAATTCCCATCGCCGTAACCTTGTGTCCCAAATATTTTACTTCTTCCTTGAAAAGTGAACACTTTTTGGGACTTAACTTTAAACCGGCTGCTTGCAACCTTTCCAGTACTTCCGCCAAGTTCCTCAAGTGGTCATCAAAGTCTTTTCCCATGACGATGATGTCATCCAAATATACAAGGCATGTTTTCCAGTGCAAGCCTTTTAGTACCCGTTCCATTAATCTCTCGAAAGTTGCGGGCGCGTTGCATAACCCAAATGGCATGACATTAAATTGCCATAGTCCATTCCCTACACTGAACGCTGTTTTCTCCCGATCTTCATCCGCAACTTCAACCTGCCAGTAACCACTCTGCAGATCCAATGTTGAAAACAATTTTGAGCCCGATAATGTATCCAGTGTATCATCAATCCTAGGCAATGGGTAGCTATCCTTCTTCGTAACTATGTTTAGTTTCCTGTAGTCAACACAAAATCTCAAGCTCCCATCTTTCTTGCCAACTAACACCACAGGTGAGCTCCAGGGACTGTCTGAAGGCTCAATCACACCAGCTTCTTTCATATCTCTCACCATTTTATCAGCTTCCTCTCTTTTAGCTAATGGTAATCGTCTTGGTGCCTGGCGTATCGGCTTTTCTGCTCCGGTGTCAATACGATGTTTTACCATATTGGTTCTGCCATTCCCTTCAGGTGTACTACAGAATACAGACTTGTGCCGCTCCAACAATTGACGTGCTGCTTTCTTCTGTTCTTCTGAAAGCCCTTCTGTCCATTTCTGCACAAGTTGCTCCATTTCTGCCTTTTGTTGTTTTGTGTTGACCGAGCAATTGATGTTTTTCTGCTCGCACTTTATTATTTTAGCTACCTCTTCACATTGTCCTATGATTGATCCTTTTTTCATTGTTTTCTGCGTATCTGACAGATTTAAAACTCTTACTGGTATTTTGTAATCAGCATCCGATCTAACTAAAGTTTTCCCTATAACGACTTCTTTAAAATTTTGATGTTCTTTGTTGGCTTCTACAACCCACAATCTGGGTGACCCAGAACCTCCTTCCAACTTTCCCCAAATGATTGTTTCTGATTGGGGTGGCAGCTTTTCCTTGTGATCTAATATTATTCGACGAACACAATTTGAATCTTCACCATTAAACTGGAGTGGCAACTCAACATTTCCGTACGTGAGTACTCCTTTGCCAGCATCAATAACGAATCCATTTGGCCTCATGAAGTCCATTCCCAGGATTACTTCATCCACAATGTCAGCTACAACCACTTCATGTTGAAAGTGAGTATTCCCTATTTCAAAGTTGACCACTTTCTTTCCTTTAATACTTGCACTTTCGCCAGTAGCTGTCTGCATCCGGTATCTCCCTGCTGGTTTTAGTTTCCCTTTCACAATATCAGTGCGGACAATTGTATTTGTTGCTCCCGTATCTAACGTGATGACACAACTTTTTCCATCAATATTAGCCCTAACAGTAAGGCTGTCACCTCCCCTTGTCAATCTTGAAACATGGATGAAGGTTATGGGGCAATCGGTTGTGGGAGCCAGCTTACGCCCCTTTAGGCTGACTCGTTGTAGTTTAACTGATTCGGTGCTGCTCCATCGTCCTCTCTAGCTTGCTGCACCCGTTCTTCTGCTGGACGTCTCTGCATAGGCGATGCTGATCTTGCTCGTTTCCTTCTAACATCTCGGCATTCTCTCGAAATATGGCCCAACTTGCCACATAGCCAGCATCGAATTCTGTCACTTCTGACACTCTCTCGTAGTTTTGGTTTATAACCGTTGTCATCAGCCAACTCTACCCGGCGTATTTTAATCGATGGTTTTATAATTGCTTGTGCAGTTTCATTTGTCAAGGCATAAGCAATAGTTTCAGCGAATGTTGGTTTTGGCGACAACATTACAGCTTTCCTTGTCTCAGGATCACGAATACCATCAGTAAACGCCTCGATCTTCATCTTCTCCATGAAATATGGTGGTGTATTTGAGTGTGCTAAATGAACAAGCCGCTCTACAGCCGAGGAATAATCCTGTAGAGATTCACCATTTCGTTGCAAGCGACCTTTTAGCTCAATCCTGTATAACTCCTTTTTATGGTCGCTGCCATATTTTCGTTCCAATGCATTCATTACCTCAGCATAGCTTTTTCGGTCGTTTTCCGGCACCGCCTGTAATGCTTCAGCTGCTTCCCCCTTTAGAGCAACTATCAATGCAGCAAGACGATTTTCGGCGTTCCAAACATTCTGATCTGCCGCCGTTTCAAACTGGAATTTAAAGATTCCGAATGATGTTGTTCCATCGTATGATGGTGGTTTTAATTTGATGTTTGCTACTTGATGAACCACCTGGGAAGTAACTTTAGTCGTCTCAACATCCTGCAACCGTTTTTCGAAATCATCAACTTTGGAAAGTACCTTTTTGTTTTCGTCAAGCACTTTTTGTTCTAATTCTTGGATTTCGCTTTGAATTTTCTCGACTTTTCCATCGAATGCCGTTGACATTTGTAGAAGTTTCTCATCCAAATGTTGATGTATTCCAATTTTCAACTCATTTATTTGCTGGTTCATCTCATCTTTATTTGCAGCAAGTGTTGCAGTAATCTCTTCCTTATTAACAGCCATGTTATTGTTGACTATTTCCAGCTGTTGATTGATGTTGCTACTGATTTCTTCCTTAGTAGCAGCCATTTGTTGATTGATGTTACAACTAATTTCTTCCTTAGTAGCAGCCATATTTGTATTTACATCATCCAGTTTTTGATTCATATTGGCATTTACGGCATCCAGTTTCTGATTCATATTCAAATTTATTTGTTGACTGATGTTCAAACTCATCTGTTGCATCATATCCATTAACTGCGTAAAATCACAATTTGCAGGTGGCAATGAAGATGTTGTTTCCGCAACAAAACTTTTCTCTTCATCAACTGCTACTGCATCATTATTTGTCGTGACTCTTACAAACTGGTAGCTTTCCACTTCTATACCACTGACTTCCAAAGCTTCTCGAAGCCGAATCATTAATTCAGTTTTGTTTCCACTTGTTGACAATCTACGTTGTTCTAGTTCTTTCTTTAACTCAAGAACCTTCAATTCACTTAATAAAACCATTATTAACAGCTAACTAATCCGCCGATGTCACCAATGTTACGTTTTTCCAACCTTCCTTCGAATTGGCCTAACTCACAATTCGATAAACGCAATTCCCAATCTCTTTCTGAGTTCGATCACTGATTAGTAAGCAAACACACCAGGTTTTATTAAGTATTCAACACCTTAACTGTTCTACAACAACAGGAAAACAATACAGCAAACAATATTCCCAACTAGAATATTCTTCCAACAGCTTCGAAACTCCAACGGTTTATTGTAGAAATTTCCAATTCACAACGTTCAAAATAATACACAAAATATTTCTATTTAATAACACTTATAACTTTATTTACAAAAACTTTACACAAAAACTAATTTAAAGATCACTTTTATAATTTTTAACTTCACAATCGCAGGTTTAAAATAAACTAATTTTACATTTAATTTCACTTTACTGTCGTAGGTCTAAAATAAACTAATTCAAAACTACAAAAGTAATTTCCTTAAATACATTCTGCCTAATCTCTAGAAATTTCGCGGTCACTTTTTAGAAACCTTGAGAAAATATTAGAATATTCGATTATTTTACGTTACGTTGATTTGATTCATAAAATCATAAAACAAATAGACCTTAATTCTAAGAACATGTACAACAACAACAACACTATTCATTTCATTCTCTTTCTGTTGTGTTTTGTTGATTTTATTTTCCTGGAAATGACCGTAATCGTCTAGATCTTTCTGTAATCGTTTAGATTTTTCTGTACTCGTAACAATATTATAAAGAAAATAGAGGAACCAACAGAATGGGTCAATAGTTTAGTCATTGTCAAAAAGCCTAGTGGAAAATTAAGAATATGTTTAGATCCTAGGAACTTAAATAAAGCTATAATAAGGTCACATTATCCGTTTAAAACTCTAGATGAAGTCAGGTCTCACTTAAGCAATGCCAAGTTTTTTACAACATTGGATGCTAATTCAGGATTTTGGACTATTAGATTAGACGAAGAGTCCTCTAAATTATGTACATTTATAACCCCAATGGGAAGGTATAGATTTTTGAGATTACCATTTGGGATTAAATCAGCGCCTGAATATTTTTATAAAACTATGGAAAAATTATTTGCAAATATTCCTGGTCTATTAATTTATTTTGATGATTTTCTTATATTTGCAAAGTCAAAAGAAGAACATGATCAAATTTTAAAACAAGTCTTAAATCGAGCTAGACAAATTGGTCTAAAATTCAATTTAGAAAAATCTCAAATATGTAAAAATTCAGTCACTTATATAGGTCATGTTTTTAGTAGTCAAGGTTGTCATCCAGATAAAAATAAGATAGAAGCTGTAACGTCCGTGATATTCGCCTAAACAATAATAAAACCAATTCATCTTCTTTTTCCAATTCAATAAAAATTTATTTCCATAATTTCAGTTCATTTTTACATTAATAATAATTTCAAATTTTCCAACGGTCAGTTCAACTTCGAATAACAATTATAAAAACAAACGAACGTACCCAATTTTATTTCAATTCTAACGAACAGATGTCGTTTCTCAATTTTGTTTAACCTTGAGTATTACACGATGACATTTAGAAGATGTCAAAGAAAAAAAAACACATTGATTTGAAGGTCAATTCGTTTTTAACTGGAACAGAAAAATCACTTTTGTTTTTTTGTTCAATTCATTCTGTGGTTGACTTTCAAAAACGAATATTGATATTCTCTAGGAAAAAATATTCCAAATTGTTCTTAAAACAAAAAAAATTATTAACTTGTTTAAATTTAAAACGAACAAAGTTCGATCTTTCTTGATAAAATTAAAAGTGTAAGAGTTAAACTAAAAAAATAAAATTTGTCTATTGTATAAAAAGAAATTATTACAAATTAAAAAGTTTCGTTTTGATATATGAAACAACAGAATTGGTCTATAAACAAACAAAACAGAACGATACAGTTTAAATTAAGATCTAAGTATGGAATGTCAGGAAATCTCCATATTGGCATTCTTGGAAATAATATGTTATGTTATTTTCGTTCATTGATGAGATAGGAATTTAATCATTAAACAAGTGATGTGGTTGTTGTCAGTTTTTTTTATTGAAAACAAAGCTATACTAATTTGTAGCAAGCATAATTAGTCCTGGAAGTTAAAGAAATTATAGTGTGGGTCACAATTAATTTTACATAAATTTTGAAGGAGGGAAAGAGAACACCCAAAGATATGTGAGGCAGTTGCATGGTCGTGCTATGGATGTGTTTAACAATTAACACCACTGGGAATATGTTAGACACCTATTACTTTGATGGATATAAATATAAACTGGATTGAGGATCTACAGTCAACAACAAAATAACAAACAGGTTATACTATTTCTTTATATATTATTATTATTATTGTCTTTTTTTTGTATATAATTATTTGTAGGTAGAAGTTTAAAATGAGCAATTAGAATAATAAGTGTTAAGAGATTTCCAAATTTAAGACTTCTTGTGTGGAGGAAATCCGTTTACTCCGTTTCCTAGTTCAATCCCTTCTGGATTAAGGGTAAATTATTAGTTGTATAAAAAGTCCAAGTGGCTCTGAAGAAGAGTGAGTACAGATTTGGCTCCGTATCAGGGCCAACAATTATAATACAGATTTGGCGCGAAACTGAAACGGACCTTGAAAAGAACCGGAATAACGGTTTTGATTTTTGTGATAAGTTGTTTTAAAAACCTGTTTAGGTTGCTGAACCTAATAAAAAGTCGGTTTGGGCGTTAGCGTCAAACCGGGTTTTTTGATTTATATTTTTGAAATTAATTTTCAATATAAGGAATAGATTTTTTTTTGTTTTGATAACCAGTTGCTGGTTTTTGGTTCTTGTGGGTAATTGAATAGGGGTTTCTCTATCTTTTTAGGTACTAAGCCTGATTAATTTTCATTCGAGAGGTTGAAGTTAGTTATAATCAAATTTTTTGATAACTTTTTGTTGAACATATTTTATATAATTTTTTTTTGGGATCGAAAATGCACACAGTCAGGAATTTTGGCTCGTCGTTTAGGAGCAAGCGTCGGCCGGGGCCAGGAGAGCTGGGCCAGGCAGCGGTCAAGCCAGGGGTGAATGAGGTGCATGAAGTGATGCATGAGATTGTAAGTTTAGTAATGAATGTGGTGAATGAGAGGGAGAAGGAAAAAATGAAGGCAGAACTGAATGAGAAAAGGAATGAAATATATTTGGAATTGATGAATGATATAATGTATGAGCAGTATGAACTGATGATGGATGTAATAATAAGTGAGATTGTAAATGAGGAAGTGAATGAGTTGGCGGATGGAGTGATGAATAAGGAGATAAATGAGTGGGCAGATGAGGTAGTGCATGGAGTGGAGGAAGTGAATGAGATGAATGAGGAGTTGGTAGGAGAAGTGGTAGTTGATGAAGTGAATGAGTGTGTGGATGAAGTGATGGATGCGCGAGAGAGATATCGGCTAAGGAGGCTGGAGAGGGACAGGAGAAGGTGGAGAGAGAAAAAGAGCAGGAGGAAGGTACAGAAGGCGGCGTGGTTGGAAGAGGAGGTGGAGTTCTCTTCAGTCATGCACGCTTATGCGGAGACATTGGCTGAGGAGAGCGCCATCTTCGAATCCAACCACAGGAAGGAGAACCCTCGACGGTGGTTGGGACCGCAAGTGGCCCCGGGAAATTGTGTGCATATTTGAGATGTATTTGTTTTTGTATTTGAAAAAAAAAACCGATTTGGGTCCACATTTTTTTTTATGAATTTTTTTTTTGGTGGTACTATTGTAGTTTTAGGTGTAAATAGTTGTATATAGTAGGTTAATTGTTGTAGAATTGTACATATTTGTACATATTTTTGTATATAGGAAGCGGTTGTAGTGGTTTGAGTAGAATGTTATGTTACAAGATCGAAAAATTTTATTTCTTGGCGAGATGAAATTTAGAAACCAAACCGATGAAACGATTTGGCCATTTGAACTTTTTGTGTGTAGCAAATAATTAGATCTCGAATCTGATGCTCGTTTTAGTGATGCATTTTGGCCTGCGTGAAATACATACATGATTTTAATTTCTTTACCACTAATGGCTATAATCGGTGAAAATCTTGGTTTGGTTGTGGTAGATTCGAACTATTTTTAATTTCGCGATGAAAATATTGTACATTCCACTACAGTTGAGTGTTTGTAAATGTAAATTAAAAAAGTTAGAATTAATTGAATGTTTTTTTTGGTTGGTAATTTTTTTTTGTTGTTGTATAATGATTACAAGTGTGTAATTAATAAATTTTCCCAGCGGCACCTCTAATAAAGGATCCATGGAGCTTATCTCCTTAACATAATTATGTTCTTAGATCGCCTCTGGCCTTAGGTCATGCGATCGAAGTTCATTGGTTTCTTCTTTTCATTTCAGAAGGAGTTTTCTGGTGATAAGGGGATGACTACTGCTGGTCTGAACTTAGGTACAAACCAGTAGTACCATTCCCTGCACAGAAGCTTCTTTAACGAAATGAAGAGGAGAACCAATTTATTTTTTTATCAGGATCGAGGCTTCACCTCACACAACTTCAAAATTTTTTTCCACTTTTACATTTAGCTTGCAATAGACAATTTGCATGGAGTTTAGGGTTTGAAGTCTGGTGTTCGGGAGCTTTCTTCAACTTTGGCATTAGTTTAATGGTAATTTATTTTTAGGTAGAACAACCGCAGCTGGGTCAGTAGAAATGGGCCTAGGGTCTAATCGTGACAGTTGCGATTGTTTTTGTTAGGTTGGGGAGAAACTGTTCTGTAGAATCTGGTCGTTAGGGGCTTTTCTAGTCGGTTCTCACATGCATTGTTGAAGTGGGCTCGCGAACGCGGGAATTCAATTACTAGATAAAATGGATATTGTAGCCATACTTACTTTTATGTTGTCTCCAGACGAATCTGAATTTGGGAATCTCTTATCTTATATTAAATAAAAAAATAAATTAAATCAAAACAATAAATTTTTGAGAATAAATAAATAAAAATTTTTATTAAATAAATTAAATTTTTAGGAATAAATAATTTTAAGTAAATACAAATTTTCTTAAATAAGCAAATACATCAAGACTTAAATAAATATTTTTTATTTTTTTTTAAAAAATAAATAAATATTCTGATTGGGGGAATTGGTTTTTACATTGTTGTTGTTTGCGAGTAAATAATTTTTCGGGTTTTACCATCAAAATGTCAAACCAAATAGACGTTGACCATCCGTTCTATGGTCTGGAACCCAGCGAACTACTGGTCGAATGTTTGGTTCGGGGTGTGAATTTCGGGGGGGGCCGATTGGGCAGAGGAACTGCGAAACCATGCAGATCATGGGTCAGTTCCAATAACAGTGTCTCATGCGAGAGATTTGATAGAGGAATCTCAAATGGTGGTGCAGGCAGCACAACTTATTTTAAATCAAGTACGACGACTTCAGTCACCGATTGATCAGACCCTCTTGGATGGTTTGGCGAATCGAGTGTTACATTATACGGGTAGGATGAATAGGTTGGGTCCTCGCAATGACTTGCAAGAAGCCCGCACCTACGCTATCTCACAATTGTCACGCGCTTGGAGTATAATAGGATCATTATCAACACGTCCAATTATGCAGAGTAAACCAGGAGTGTCATCTGCTCCTTCTGCTTCACCTGCCTTTCAACCAGATGAGAGATCCACACCGATCCCAGTACGGCCAATATCGGAAACAATACATAGTCTGAATCGTCCAAACCAGCAACAACAGAGACGGTCAGATCAAGCACCACCGGCTTATTTCCAGCAATCGGGTTTGAGAGCCGAGGACTTTGCAATACCACAATTGGGTCCATCACTCCCATCTGAACACACACACAATAATCCAGCATTGGTACAACCACAATTAAATTATCCATCAGTACCACAGGTACAACTACCACCAATATATCCACCAGCTCCACTAACAGCACCACCACCATACAACCAACCTCCTCAGGTATGGCGTGACGCGGCTCCAGCGTTAGCACCAGTGGAGTACCGAGGGGTCCGTGGGAACAATTTGAGTCGTTATGACTCAAATTGGGTTCCAACCTTCACAGGGGATGGTCACTCTCCTGATGTTCATGAGTTTATTCATAGAGTGGAGGCGGCTGCCAGAAGAGACCGTGTGTCATGGGACGACCTAAGGTCTATCATACCACGGTATCTGAAAGCAGCGGCCGACAGATACTATTTGAATTTAACTCATGAATATGAGGTGGTGACTTACCCAGTGCTAAGGGAGGGACTCCTACAAACCTTCGGTACGCTCACTGATGATAAGGCGATCTTGCGAGTTCTTCTGAACCGTAAACAAAAGTCAAAAGAGAGCGTGTATGAGTACCTAGTGGAGATTGGTTCGTTAAACCGTCGCTTAGCACGTCCATTTGCTGACCGTGAGATGCTAGAGATTGCTCGGGAGGGACTGAGTGTGGAGCTCAAGAATGCTACACTAGCAGCAACAATACATTCTATTGATGAACTTCGGACTTTATGTCAGAAGTTTGAACGTTTGTGGTCCACACCAGTTCCGACCAGAACATCAAATTTGAGAATTAGCGAGCTACAGCAAGTGGATGATTATGAGGTGGATGCTGAACCAGAACAACATGGATATATTGAAGCGATGGAGTCAGCACCGAGACGGATATTGCAGCGACCTGGCATAACATCGGATAACATTCAACCTGGTCCATCAATATCCAGACAACCAATAGTATGTTTTAGATGTGGAGTAAATGGTCATCGAGCTCCTGAGTGCTCTAAGAATCGGATAAAATTATATTGCTGGAAATGTAATAAACCGGATGTAATTTATGCAAATTGTTCATATTGTCACCCGTCGGTAAACTACCGTCCGAGAGTACATGCTTCGGGGATGGTACCCTCGGTTCAACATCCAATGAGCCCGAAGAAATCGACGAGAGATGTAGGAACGCAGGACGATCTTCCACCACCAACGAAACCCGAATAAAATCATTGAATACATTTAATTTCCCATCATTACATCGAACGTATTTTAGACGTCTTGAACGTAACATCAGATATTGGAGGATGAGGAAATTATTTCGCAAAGCTTGTGTTTCATCTATCCTTTCAGAAACAAAGGATCCTCGGCCGCGACTAACAATTAGGATTTTGGACAAACACATTTCAGGATTATTGGATAGTGGAGCGTCAATCACAATACTTGGAAGAAATTCCTTGGAATTATTGGAATCATCAGGTACAACCTACCGTAAATACACTTCGTGTATTCGTACGGCGGATGGTACTGCAAATAAAATTTTGGGTTACATAGAAGTTCCAATAACCGTGAATGGCTCCACTAAACCAATGCGGTTCCATATTGTCCCTGGATTACGAGAAGAGCTCTACCTGGGCATAGATTTCTGGGAGAAATTCGGTATTGTTCCTTCTTTTGTTAGTGAACTGACTCGTACAGAGCCAATAACTTTAAATATACATAACCTCACCACTGATCAGCAACATGAACTGGATATGATCAAGGATTCTTTCCCGTCATTTGAAGTGTCTGGGCTCGGAAAGACTTCTTTGGTTGAACATGTCATCGATGTTGGTGATAATGCACCTGTTAAACAGAGGCATTATCCCACATCGCCGGCTGTTCAACTAAAGGTTTATGCCGAACTTGACCGAATGCTTCAAATGGGCGTGATCGAAGAGTCTAACAGTTCTTGGTGCTCGCCAGTGGTTTTGGTACAAAAAGAATCTGGTAAAAACAGATTATGTATTGATAGCCGTCGTGTCAATTCACTAACTAAAAAGGACGCTTACCCACTTCCCTTGATTGATGGCTTACTAGGTCGTCTAAATAGCACAAAGTACATTTCAAGTATTGATCTCAAAGATGCTTTCTGGCAGATTCCCCTGGCAGAAGCATCTAGAGACAAGACAGCCTTCACAGTGCCTGGTCGTCCATTGTATCAATTCCGGGTTATGCCCTTTGGATTGTGCAATGCTCCCCAGGCAATGTGTCGGCTAATGCACAAAGTGATACCACATCAATATCACGAAAATGTCTTTGTTTATTTAGATGATCTATTGGTAGTCTCTTCCACGTTCCAGGAACATATGGAATTGCTGTCCAAAGTCTCTTCATTGTTAAGAGCGGCTGGGTTAACAATAAACCTCAAGAAAAGTAAATTTGTTCTGAGGTGAAATACTTGGGATTTTTGGTTGGTGAGGATGGTCTTCGAACAGACCCTGACAAGGTAAGAGCTGTAGCAGAGTATCCAGCTCCATCTACAGTAAAACAAATACGACGTCTTTTAGGAATGGCTGGTTGGTACCAACGTTTCATACCAAATTATGCAAGCGTGGTATCACCGATTACGGACTTACTAAAGAAAAGTTCTGGGAAATTGAAATGGACATTGGAAGCGCAAGCTGCTTTCGAAAATTTAAAACGATTGCTGACTACAGCACCGGTATTAATTAACCCTGATTATAATAAAGAGTTTTTTATTAGATGCGATGCGAGTCTGACAGGGATAGGTAGCGTACTGTATCAGATCGACGAGGACGGACAAGAGTGTCCGATAGCCTTCATGTCGAAAAAACTGAACAAAGCTCAGAGAAATTACTCAGTTTCCGAGCTTGAATGTCTTGCGGCAATTCTGAGTGTGAAGAAATTCAGGGGCTATGTTGAAGGTCACCGATTTACAATTGTGACTGATCACTCAAGTCTGAAGTGGCTAATGTCACAGAAAGACTTGAGTGGTCGTCTGGCTAGGTGGAGCCTAAAACTCCAACATATGGATTTTACCATTGTCCACCAAAAAGGTACCCAAAATATAGTCCCTGATGCTCTATCTCGTCTTTATGACGATACACACGAAGAATTAACGGAAGCATTAGTACATCACATTAATGAAATTAAAATCGACAATGAAGGTTATCGGCACAACGAATATACGGATATGATAGCTAAAGTTCAATCATCACCAAAGGACTTTCCTTCAGTTAAAGTCGTGGATGATAAGCTATACATACGTATTGAGCCAAGACCTGATGCAATACCCAACGATGTTCCTGTGTGGAAACTCTGGGTACCAAAACCGATGACTTCCAACATGATTCAGAAACATCACGATGATAGTACTGCTGCTCATGGAGGTGTTAAAAAGACTTTAGAATTACTTCGACGTCTTTATTATTGGCCGGGCATGGCGTCACAGGTACACAACTATGTTGTGTCCTGCGACACATGTAAACAAACAAAAGCCACGAATCAGATATTGCGTCCTCCGATGCAATATCAATTTGAAACAGCACGTCCATGGCAGAGAGTCTATATAGATTTTTTGGGACCGTATCCTCGTTCTACACTTGGGAATACGGTGTTATTGATAGTTCTGGATCATGCTACGAAGTTTGTACTACTGAAACCACTTAGAAACGCAACTTCACCGAAGGTGAATGCTTTTCTAAGGAATGAAGTGTTTCTTACATATGGGGTACCAGAGTTTCTGCACAGTGACAATGGCAAACAGTTCACTAGTAGGAACTTTCAAAATCTTTTGTCAGATTTCGGCATTAAACACATTAGGACCGGTGTCTATAGTCCTCAAAGCAACGCGTCAGAGCGTGTCAATAGGTCAGTCCTAGCAGCAATTCGAGCGTTCATAAAAGGTCAACATACCAAGTGGGACTCACAAATTGGTGAAATCGCATATGCACTGCGAGCCGCAGTACATTCAGCTACCAAGTACTCACCGTACTATTTACTATTTGGTCAACATCCAATATCGGATGGAAATACTTACCAATTGTTGAGATCACTACACCAGCTTGGTGAAGATGCTGGTGAGGAATTAGAACGCTCTGATCATTTGACTATGCTCAGGAACCGGGTTCAGGAAAATTTAAAAGCAGCTTTCAAGAAATCGCAACATCAGTATAACCTGCGATCTAAACTACGGACTTTTCAACCACAACAACGTGTGTTTGTACGGCAACATCATTTGAGTGACGCTACCAAAAAATTCTCGGCAAAATTGGCTCCAAAGTTCTTACCTGCAATGATTAAGACTAAGATTGGAAATGTACTTTATGAGTGCATAGATATGAGCGGTAAGAATCTTGGAGTACATCACGCGAAAGACATCAGGGAATGATGTCTTTTCGTTGGGTAGGGTAGTTCCTCTGGCTGGTTGTCGTCTCTGGGGTTCAGATCTTCAGTGTCATATTTTACTGGTTGTATCGAGGGTTCAATGGTGCTGACGTTAGATTGATGGATGATCGATTTCGGTACTCACTGATAGTTCCTAGGAACTTCATGAGTATTGAAATTGATCATCGACCCTGACGTTGGTTACCATTGATAACTCGATCCCAGATACAGATTAGTTGTGGGAAGTAGTTCGATGGTTTCTGACGTAGAGGGGGTGACGACGTTTTTGTGATTTCAAGGGTAAATATCTTGATTTTTACCTTGAATTCATGGTGTAACGTCCGTGATATTCGCCTAAACAATAATAAAACCAATTCATCTTCTTTTTCCAATTAAATAAAAATTTATTTCCATAATTTCAGTTCATTTTTACATTAATAATAATTTCAAATTTTCCAACGGTCAGTTCAACTTCGAATAACAATTATAAAAACAAACGAACGTACCCAATTTTATTTCAATTCTAACGAACAGATGTCGTTTCTCAATTTTGTTTAACCTTGAGTATTACACGATGACATTTAGAAGATGTCAAAGAAAAAAAAACACATTGATTTGAAGGTCAATTCGTTTTTAACTGGAACAGAAAAATCACTTTTGTTTTTTTGTTCAATTCATTCTGTGGTTGACTTTCAAAAACGAATATTGATATTCTCTAGGAAAAAATATTCCAAATTGTTCTTAAAACAAAAAAAATTATTAACTTGTTTAAATTTAAAACGAACAAAGTTCGATCTTTCTTGATAAAATTAAAAGTGTAAGAGTTAAACTAAAAAAATAAAATTTGTCTATTGTATAAAAAGAAATTATTACAAATTAAAAAGTTTCGTTTTGATATATGAAACAACAGAATTGGTCTATAAACAAACAAAACAGAACGATACAGTTTAAATTAAGATCTAAGTATGGAATGTCAGGAAATCTCCATATTGGCATTCTTGGAAATAATATGTTATGTTATTTTCGTTCATTGATGAGATAGGAATTTAATCATTAAACAAGTGATGTGGTTGTTGTCAGTTTTTTTTATTGAAAACAAAGCTATACTAATTTGTAGCAAGCATAATTAGTCCTGGAAGTTAAAGAAATTATAGTGTGGGTCACAATTAATTTTACATAAATTTTGAAGGAGGGAAAGAGAACACCCAAAGATATGTGAGGCAGTTGCATGGTCGTGCTATGGATGTGTTTAACAATTAACACCGCTGGGAATATGTTAGACACCTATTACTTTGATGGATATAAATATAAACTGGATTGAGGATCTACAGTCAACAACAAAATAACAAACAGGTTATACTATTTCTTTATATATTATTATTATTATTGTCTTTTTTTTGTATATAATTATTTGTAGGTAGAAGTTTAAAATGAGCAATTAGAATAATAAGTGTTAAGAGATTTCCAAATTTAAGACTTCTTGTGTGGAGGCAATCCGTTTACTCCGTTTCCTAGTTCAATCCCTTCTGGATTAAGGGTAAATTATTAGTTGTATAAAAAGTCCAAGTGGCTCTGAAGAAGAGTGAGTACAGATTTGGCTCCGTATCAGGGCCAACAATTATAATAAAGCAATTAATAAGATGCCGTCACCAAAAAATACTAAAGATCTTAAACGTTTTCTAGGTATGTTAACATATCTTTCAAAATTCATTAAGTCATATTCAGAAGAAACTCATAATTTGAGGTCATTACTTAAAAAGAATGTCATATGGCATTGGGATGCAGTGCATGCAAAAGAGTTTGAACGTCTTAAGTCACTAATAACACAAGCGCCAGTCTTAACTCATTTCGATCCAAATAAAGAACTTATTCTAGCTTGTGATTCGTCGCAAAACTCAGTCGGTGCCTCGATCATGCATGGTTCAAACCCTATTGCATATGCCTCAGCCATGTTAACTCCAACTCAGCATAACTATGCTAATATAGAGCGTGAACTATTGTCTATTGTATTTGGATGTATAAAATTTCATCAATTCACTTATGGTCATAAAATTAAAGTTCAAACGGATCACTTACCACTAGTACCGTTATTCGAAAAACCGTTGCATAAAATCCCTCCGCGTCTACAACGGCTTATGATGAAAATTCAAAAATACGATTTAGAAGTTGTCTATGTGCCTGGAAGTAAAATGTATATTCCCGATACTTTGTCAAGAGCATCAATAGCTGAAATGTTACCTCAGCTAGATGATGAAATTGATGTTCATGTAAATTTAATTGTCACAAATAATGTCAATATGTCACCTGAGAGAAAAGATACTTTCAAAACTGAAACTTCTAAAGATAGTACGCTACAATTATTGAGTCAATATTATTATGAGGGATGGCCGTCAAATATTAAGTCAACTCCTATAGAAGTTCGTCCATATTTCAAAATCAAAGATGAAATTTTTGTCAATGATGGTCTTATATTTAAAAATGATGTAATAATAGTGCCACAAACGTTAAGAAAGGAAATGTTACAAATAATTCATGAAGGTCATTTTGGCATCACAAGATGTATTCAATTTGCAAAAAATTCAGTTTATTGGCCAAATCTAAATAATGATGTAAGAAATGTCGTCTCATCTTGTTCAATATGTCAAGAATTTAGTAATAATAATTGTAAGCAACCATTGTTACCTCATGAAATTAAATTGATTCCGTGGTACAAATTAGGTATTGATTTTTTATATTTTAAAAATAGAAAATACTTGGTATGTGTCGACTATTATAGCAAATTTATTGAAATGGTAGTAATAGATAATAGTAATTCAAGTACTGTTGTCATGCATTTAAAATCATTTTTTGCACGGCATGGCATCCCTGCAATTATAATAACAGACGGGGGCCCGCCTTTTAACTCAGAATATTTTGTCACTGGTTGGGATATTAAGCACACATTTACAAGTCCCTACCATAGTCAGTCTAATGGACAAATAGAAAGAAGCATACAAACGCTTAAGAAAATACTTATCAAAGCAAATGAGTCTAATTCAGATCCATACTTAGCACTACTTCAATATAGAAACACTGCAAATCAAAGTCTGTACTCGCCCGCTCAACTTTTAATGTCACGGCAACTTAGAACAAATTTGCCAACCACAGATAATTATTTAAAGCCTAAAGTCGTAAACAAACGAGAATATCACTCATTTATAGATAAAAATAATAAACAAAAGTCATTTTATTACAATAGAAATAAGAAAGAACTGTCAAATTTAAATGTTAATGATCCGGTTCTATTTAAGAAAATTCCGACAGATAAAAAATGGAATAAAGGAATAATTGTTAAAATTGGTCCAGAACCAAGGTCTTTTTTGATTAAGGGTGAAAATTGTAAAGTATATAGACGTAATAGAGCTTATATAAAGAAATTTATTCAAAACGGGTATGATGTAAACGAAAAGGAACCGAATGAAAATAGTTTTGAAGAATCATTTGTTCAGAATTCTCACTATTATTGTAACACTGAAAATGTAAATTTAGGTAATTTTGAAAGTCATAAAAATTTAAATACTGATACGGGAATTCAAATTGAAAATCAAGTAGAATCCAATAATGTAAATGTAACAGAAAATAATGACGTTCCCCAGCATAGAACTAGGTCAGGGAGACAAATTAAAACTCCATATAAATTTAAGGATTATTGTTAATTGAACTATTTTTATTATTGTTAATTGAAATATTTTATTTGTATCTTGTGAAGGGGAGATGTAACGTCATTCGTTAATTATAAATACATACGAGACATCTGGTGGAATTTAGATATAAGTTAGTCGTTGAAAAAGAAACATGTCACTCGTCTTATACTTTATATATATATGTATCTTGAATTTATATATATTAATAATTATAATAAACATTTAAATAATTAAAATATTGTTTTTTATTAATATAAAAACATAACAATCCCAAGAGACTTCCGGTGAAGAATACATTCCTGGTTGGAGTAGAGAGCGCGATATATTTATTATTTGAGGAGCACCTTAGTAATGGTGAGGCAGACGTGGTTGATGACTTAATATACTCACTGGACACCGCGAGGAAACAAAAGTGGATTAACGCTGTTGAAAACATTGATTTTTCCCATTCTAGTTGGGCAGCTTTGAATCTTCTTCGGAAGCTGGATGGCTCAAACTCAGTTACTCGTGCTAACAATGAAATAAATCCAGACAACATTGCAAATCACATTGTAAACATGTCTCGTTCCTCTATTAATCGCCTTCATAAGAGAACCATTAAACATAAATTAAGAGAAATGAAGTGGAAGTTTTAGGTAGATTTCTCAGAAAAATCTACCTATTTTAAGTTTTATTGGTTTTAATTTGTTGTGTTCATATGTGTCAAAAAAAACCATGCAAAAAATCATGACACCATATGTGTCAAAAAACATTTTCCTAATTTTGAACGAAATTAATTACTACAGAGGGGAAAAGAATTAAAAACTACTCGATTTTCAAGTGAGAAAATTTTTAATATCTTTGAAAAAAGTAAAAAAATATGTTAATAAAAATTAGCGGGATACCCGGGATCCCGGGATGAAATCCCGGGAAAACAGGATGAAAATTTACTCCGGAATCCCGGGGAAAACGGGATCCCGGGATCCCGTTTGAGAAACCCTACCCAACAATAAAAGAAGTGGAAGCTGCCATCAAAAAAATTAAAAAATGGCAAATCACCAGGTTTCGATGGAATCCCTGCAGAACTATTTAAGAATGGAGGAGCAGCTCTGGTCTCACGTATATATGATCTGATTCTTGCAATCTGGGACCAAGAAGAACTACCTGCTGAATGGAAAACAGCTCTCATTGTTCCGCTACATAAAAAAGGTGACCGCCTAAAGTGTGCGAATTATCGTGGAATCGCACTGTTGAACACTGCATATAAAATACTAGCTAATGTCGTGCTCGCTCGTCTCATCCCGTTCGCCGAATCTATCATCGGCGACTATCAGTGTGGTTTTCGTCCCAACCGTTCAATCACAGATCAATGTTTTACCATAAGGATGATTCTGGAAAAATGTTGGGAGTACAACATCAGCATTCATCAGCTCTACGTTGATTTCAAGCAAGCATATGATAGCATCATCCGCGACAACCTCTGGTCTGCACTCATATGCCTTGGTATTCCAGCGAAACTTGTTTCTCTGTGCAAACTCACAACATCGGGATCAAACTGTAGAATAGTAATCGAAGGGTCAGTTTCTGACTTTTTTGATATGACATCAGGTGTTCGACAAGGTGATGCACTCGCGCCCGTACTATTTAATTTGGCGCTTGAGTACGCGATAAGAAAAAGCCGCATTGAGACACAAAATTGTATATTTAACAAATCTAGTCAAATTCTTGGCTATGCAGATGATATTATGCTTCTCGGACGTAGAACAAGCGATATCAAGGATAGTCTCTTTCAGCTTGAAAGAAATGCTAAACGACTTGGATTATGCATTAACACCGGCAAGACTAAACTTTTAACAACATCCAGGAATATACCTCCCGGCAATCTGAATACTGGCGACTATGAAGTGGAACTATAATCTAGGCCCTGATACGGAGCCAGTTATTATTTTGGACCTTTAAAGAAATATAATATGCTAGAAATTTTCCTAGCACGCCGGATATCTATTTATCCCCGGTACGACCCTTGAGATTGGGAATCTCTTATTTTGTATAATTAGCCTGTCATCAAAATACCCAAGTTAAAACACACAAAAAAAACTAAATTTCAATACTAATATAAAATAAAACAATAACTTATCTTAAATTGTTGATTGATGATCTGGTTCATCAAAATTTCTTGCTAATTCCACTGTTTCATCAATAATTTTTATATATTTTTTTCCTTGCAATACTAAAAATATCTTTCAATGATTTCAATAAATCTTGTTCTTCTGAGTGCCAAACTCTCGACGTGTGATGTTAGACGTTCTGGTGTTTTTAAATCTTCTTTACAAATCGGACATAAAAAAAATCCTTCCAAGATATCATTATCACTATCAACAGGATTAGCCATTATAAATTTAAAATAATACTACATCATTTATCTTCAACCACTTTATTCTTTAGATGCAACAAACATTTTTGTTTTGATCATAGAAATTGGATCAAAATTATTTTACTTCATACAATAATTAACCTGTCAGAATAAGTGGAATAACTTATTATTAAACTGTGTTAAAATTATTTGAAAATATTCTTTATGTTTCCAGACACAAAATTTAATTCTATTTAACTATAAGCTATGTTTATTTAATGTTTAAAACAAGAACAATTGAACATTTTCTTTTTAATCACAAAAATGGAATGAATCTTTTTATTTTTAAAAATTGCAAAATGTGATTTTGCTTTTGCCATCTTATGATGTCAAAACAAAATCGGGTAATCTTCGAAAATTCAGTAATGATTAACAACGACATCTGTTCATTAATATTGGAAATAAAAATTTAGTACGTTCGTTGGCTTTTTATAATATATTCAAAATCAATTAGCAGTTAAGTTGGGAAAATTTTAAAAGTACTATTAATGTAAAAATGAACGGAAACTAATGAAATACATTTCTATTGAATTGAAAACAAAGAGGAATTTGGTTTTATTATTATTTTGCGATTATTGCGATCGTTACACCATGAATTCAAGGTAAAAATCAAGATTTCTACTCTTGAAATCACAAAAACGTCGCCATCCCCTCCATGACAAAAACCACCAAAGCACTATTAAACTTAAACTAATAATAGAAATTCTAATAACTAATAAAAAAAATTATAATAACTAAGTAATATTAAATATAACACCTATTTAAATTCTAAAAACCGAGAATTAAATTTATAACTATAATAACTAATGATTAGGAATATATGTTTAATTTATGACAACTAATGATTCTAACACTAAATTTAATTTTATAAAAAAAATATATTGAAAAACTTAGGCTTGGTATATAGGAAACAGACGCTAGAGATTTCGATGGTAAAACCCGCAAAATCATGACTCGCAATCACCAACAATAGTAAAACCAACTCTCAACAAAAAAAAATGGAGCCAGTACGACGGAAATGTAAAAAGGATGAAAGCACAAAAACGAAAAAAAACAACGAACGCCCAATTCGAAAACATACAAGATTTTCTTGTAAAAACAAACTTTATAAAGGAACAAAAAGGAAAGACCGTCGTAGCTAATCCTTGCTGAATCTTTCACAAAAATTCCTAAAACATTATATATGTAAAAGTATAATTTATTTATTTAATTTCAGATATACTGAAATAATTATATATACCTAAAATTAGTTATTGACGATAGCACCCCTAAAATATATTTATTTATTTTAAAAAAAATTGAAGAATAAAAAATATTCAAAAGAATGTTTATTTATTGGATGCACCGTCCTAACTTTGAAATATTGATTTATTTTTTTTTTTTTTAAAAATAAAAAATATTTATTTATATCTTGACGTAAAGCTTAATTAAGAAAATTTATTTTATTTAGCTACCTAAAATTAACTTAAATTACGAAAAAATTATTTATTTACCTAAAGTTATTTAATTACGAAAATTTACTTTATTTAATAAAAAATTTTATTTATTTAATGTTTGAAAAATTTGTTTGATTTATTTTATTTTTATTTAATAATATAAGAGATTCCAAAAATCAAGATTCGTCTGGAGACAATTTAAAAAGTAAGTATGGCTACAATATCCATATTGTTTAAATTTAAAATATCGCGTTCGCGAGCCCACTCCAACCATGCATGTGAGAACTGACTAGAAAAGCCCCTAACGACCAGATTCTACAGAACAGTTTCTCCCCAACCTAATAAAACAATCACAACTGTCACGATTAGACACTAGGTCCATTTCTACTGACCCAGTTGTGCTTGTTTAACCTACAAATAAATTACAACTAAACCTAATGCGAAAGTTGAAGAACGCTCCCGAGCACCAGACTTCAAATCCTAAACTCTATGAAAAATTGTTTTATTGTAAAAGCTAAGTGGAAAAGTGGAAAAGTTTTTGAATTTGTTTGAGGTGAAGCCTCTGATCCTGAAAGCAAAAGTATAATTGGTTCTTCTCTTCATTACACCGAAGAAGCCTCTGAGCAAAGAATGGTACTACTGGTTTGCACCTAAGTACAAACACAGCAACACCACTCCTCGTCCCTGAGGACTTCCTCGCCGAATGAAGAGAAGAAACCAATGTTCTTCGATCGCATAACCCCGATGGCCATAGGCGATCTAAGAACGACATCAATGTTAAAGAGTGAAGCTCTATGGATGGCTTTTTAGGCCTACCGCTTAGAAAGGAGAATTTATACATTAACATAAAGTAAATAATACATAACTTATCCATAATCTAAATAATTTCTTATTTAAAAATGCTAAATCGAAACATGAAATATATAATATGTGTTAATAAAGTTTTACATGAAATTAATTAAATTTAATCTTCAGACTAGATAATAAATTGGTAATTTATATTATAAAAAAAATTACGATTATTTTAAATTTAAAACTAAGCTTACTAATTTTTAAGTTATTAATTCTAATATATTTGTTCAGGTCAAATTTTCATCGCTTTATTTATTGTATTCAAAACAAAAATAAATGTTAGCTAAAAATAATTATTTCTATATTTATCTTATTTTTTAAATTAATCGCAATAAAAAATAATTTTAAAAATGGTGGTAACTAAAATGGACTCATACGAGATATGTATACGTACGTCAGCGGATCAATATGATGACAAATGTGGAGATATTGATTTGGATCCGGCTCACTCTATAAAGTTAATGGGAATTAATTATTTTCAATTATACTTCCATAAACACAGACCAATAATACTTTGAAAGTAGTGACGAAGGATTTAAACTTATACAAAATTTTTGAAAAACTGTTTGGTCAATGTTAACTTTTATTACGTTAATAACATCCTAAAACTCATAAAAACATGACTTAACCATAAAAAATTCTTTCGCCAAACGAATTGTATTGCAATAGGAAACCTATCCAGACTTTCAGGTTTGACATAAATTATTTTGTATATATATATATATGAGATACACAAAACAATCCATGTACAAATCACAAAATCTAATAAGGCGTACTGCAATAGAAGTCGTTTTGGCCAAAAATGAACATTATATTAGCCAAATAAAAATATTTCATCATTTCCGTATAAGTTCAAAAGTTTATAGAACTGTAATGAGACATGTTCTATTGACATCCACTCTATAGTGTGAATAATACATAAATCAATACCTCGAAATTGTAACTCACATTAAACCAATGACGAATATGGGGATCGCGTATGAGTGCATTGAAAAAAGCTAGCTAAACATTTACTAAATCTAACCATAATCAAAAAAAACATACAATTAATTTCATATATAAATTAATTGCATCATCCAAAAATTCTAATTACACATAGTAAACATTTATCAAAAAATTTGACAACTATCAAAAATATATAATTAATTCTAATTAGTTCTAAACAACCTAAACTATAATATTAAGTATGAAACATATATTTAAATACACAGGAGTTAATTTTAAATATAACAATTGATTTGATTAGGAAATCTATTCCGAAACAAAAACCCTAAATTTCCATTAAATCAACCGATGACTAATTGAATTTTATTTCATATAAGTCATCGGTCAAGAAAACAAAACGAGAAAATTATTATTCATCTCAAAATAGATTTAAAATCAAGAAACATTATTTTGTTTTTGTTTAATATCAAAAAAAACAATAATTTATAAATTTTCAGCTGAAATGCTATATACAATACAAAAAGTATCACAAACAAACCGTAAAACTGGTTTTGACAAGAAAAAAATCTTTATGCCGGTTTCAATATATTTTAATATAAACATTTATTGCGCAAATACTGCTAATAAAAAGATTTTATTTGCACCAAAAAAATACATGAATACACAGGACTAATTGACAACCCAAAACCAGTTGACAACGCCTATAATCAAAAAAAAATATACCTTTAACAGAAAACCTAAAGGGTCCCTTTTGTTCGGCGCTACGTTATTATCCAGGCCCTGATACGGAGCCAGTTATTATTTTGGACCTTTAAAGAAATATAATATGCTAGAAATTTTCCTAGCACGCCGGATATCTATTTATCCCCGGTACGACCCTTGAGATTGGGAATCTCTTATTTTGTATAATTAGCCTGTCATCAAAATACCCAAGTTAAAACACACAAAAAAAACTAAATTTCAATACTAATATAAAATAAAACAATAACTTATCTTAAATTGTTGATTGATGATCTGGTTCATCAAAATTTCTTGCTAATTCCACTGTTTCATCAATAATTTTTATATATTTTTTTCCTTGCAATACTAAAAATATCTTTCAATGATTTCAATAAATCTTGTTCTTCTGAGTGCCAAACTCTCGACGTGTGATGTTAGACGTTCTGGTGTTTTTAAATCTTCTTTACAAATCGGACATAAAAAAAATCCTTCCAAGATATCATTATCACTATCAACAGGATTAGCCATTATAAATTTAAAATAATACTACATCATTTATCTTCAACCACTTTATTCTTTAGATGCAACAAACATTTTTGTTTTGATCATAGAAATTGGATCAAAATTATTTTACTTCATACAATAATTAACCTGTCAGAATAAGTGGAATAACTTATTATTAAACTGTGTTAAAATTATTTGAAAATATTCTTTATGTTTCCAGACACAAAATTTAATTCTATTTAACTATAAGCTATGTTTATTTAATGTTTAAAACAAGAACAATTGAACATTTTCTTTTTAATCACAAAAATGGAATGAATCTTTTTATTTTTAAAAATTGCAAAATGTGATTTTGCTTTTGCCATCTTATGATGTCAAAACAAAATCGGGTAATCTTCGAAAATTCAGTAATGATTAACAACGACATCTGTTCATTAATATTGGAAATAAAAATTTAGTACGTTCGTTGGCTTTTTATAATATATTCAAAATCAATTAGCAGTTAAGTTGGGAAAATTTTAAAAGTACTATTAATGTAAAAATGAACGGAAACTAATGAAATACATTTCTATTGAATTGAAAACAAAGAGGAATTTGGTTTTATTATTATTTTGCGATTATTGCGATCGTTACAGAACATGTAGAAAACTTCAAATACCTTGGGTCTGTAATAATATCGTCAAATGACATGCAGGCAGATATTGAAGCCCGTGTCTCAGCCGCATACAGTTTTTGAGTATGCGATCCAAACATCTTTCGCAGTCGTGCAAACTCACACTTTACAAAGCATTAATTCGACCTGTGCTTACCTTTGGAAGCGAAAGCTGGACACTGACTTCCTCCGATTGTAGAATTCTATCAACATTCGAGAGGAAAGTCATACGAACAATTTATGGTCCATGTAAAGTTGCTGAAAATCAGTATAGAATCCGAATGAATCATGAAATCAGACAGCTTCTTGGAGGCTGCGATGTAATTGGATTCATTAAATCTAACCGGATTAGATGGTTTGGTAATGTAGAAAGGGCACCATTAGATAGAATGATTAAAAAAGCGTCCTAACAACAACCAGCTGGTGTTCGTCGAAGAGGAAGACCTAGACAACGCTGACGTGATGACATCATCCAAGAAATTCGTGATATAGGATGTCGAAACTGGGGTCAACTGGTCATGAAACGAGACGATTGGCTGATAGCTGATTGCACAGACGGCAAAATCCCTCCATGGGATGTAAACGCCAGAGAGAGAGAGAGAGGTACTAAAACGTCGAGAAATGCCAAAAAAGGGGGAGGTAAAAATTTCACTTTTGCAATGCTTAGGTTTTTTCAAAACCGAAGTAATACCCCATAGGTGACGGTAGATGCCGATTGGTTTGTTTTTCTTGAAAAAATTTCAATCGTAAATTTCAGATTCAAACCGATAGGAATCTGATGGCGGAAAAATACGATAGGTCACGATTAGTTTTACATATGGAATGTACGATAGAAAACGTTTAAAAACTTGTTTAGTTTTACCAAAAAATTTCAATCAAAAACTTCAGATTCAGAACGATTAACAACGATAGAAATTCTATCGGAAAAAACCCATTGAAACCAAATCTGAAATATCCCATAGGTGACGATAGAAGCCGATTGGTTTGTTTTTCTTGAAAACATTTCAATCGTAAATTTCAGATTCAAACCGATAGGAATCTGATGGCGGAAAAATACGATAGGTTACGATTGGTGTTACATATGGAATGTACGATAGAAAATGTTTAAAAACTTGTTTAGTTTTACCAAAAAATTTCAATCAAAAACTTCAGATTCAGAACGATTAACAACGATAGAAATTCTATCGTAAAACACCCATTGAAACCAAATCTGAAATATCCCATAGGTGACGAATGATGCCGATTGGTTTGTTTTTATTGAAAAATTTTCAATCGTAAATTTCAGATTCCAGCCATAGGAATCTGAAGGCGGAAAAATACGATAGGTTACGATTGGTGCTACATATGGAATGTACGATAAAAATCTATTCAAAACTTGTTCAGTTTTACCAAAAAATTTCAAGTCGTGATCTTCAGAGTTAAAACGATTAACAACGATAGAAATTCCATCGTAAAAAAACCATTGAAACCGAAAAGTAAAAAATCCTATTGATAACGATAGATTACGATTGGTTGGTTTCTCCTGAAAACATCTCAATCGTAAATTTCAGATTCAGCCCGATAGAAATCTAATGACGGGAAAATACGATAAGTTACGATTGGTGCTATATATGTAATGTCGGATAGAAAACGATTCTAAACTTTTTCAATTTCACTAAAAACAATTTCAATCGTAATCTTCTGATTCAAAACGATTAACTACGATAGAAATTCTATCATAGAAAAACCATTGAAACCGAAAACTGAAAAATCCTATAGGTTACGATAGATTACGATGCGTTTTCTATCTGTCAGATATAGTCTATGCGTTTAAAATGATTAAATCCGATAGAAACGGATAGCAAACGATAGAAAACTATTCGTTTTCAATCGTTTTCTATCAGTTTCTTTTGATTTTTGAATAAAAAGATGCAGAACTGTAGCCTTCCAGCGTGATTTTTTCAACAGAGTCTCTTATCTCTGGAATGCGTTACCTTCATGGGTTTTTCCTGATAGCTTTAATCCTCAAAATTTTAAAGTTAGCGTCCATAAATTTCTAAAAGAAACTTAATTTATTCAATACTTAATCTCAATCCCTAGTTGGCATGGTATCTTCGGATATTCAGAGACGTTAATTAATAATTTATTATAATTAACACTAAACATGCCTAACTTAGAATAAAAAAAAAAAAAACATAAATATCAAAGATGGCTGTTGGTTTTACAAAATATCATACTGATATATTTTGACAGATATAAAACATCGTTTTTGTTTGTTATCAAAACTTTAACTATTCTTTGTTTTCTTCCATAATTTTATTATTTCTATGTATTCAAAAACGTTCTACGAATTTAAAATATAAATAATGTATAAAATATGCTTTGAGTTTAAAATATTTGAAGATAAACAAAATCAAATCGCTATTTTTTTTTTGAATTATCATAAAATCATACTGATATTTTTTTCTACAACTGTTGTAGAAAACAGTATCATGAAAAATTTTATGACATTGATAGAAGTAGATGTTACGTGAAGACCCACAGTTAGGTGTCAATAAAATTATTTTTTTTGGTTGTTTACGCTATTTGTTTTATTTATGCCTTCATTTTTGTGATAAATATTTTTGATAAAACTGGTTTTGTGTTTTCGGGATAAATGTATCGTTTGTGACCAAATTAATTGTAATAAAAGTGACGTCTAAAATTTGACATATAAATCCATTTTGTTTCTTTTGGCTGGGGTGCGTTTCGAAATTAACTATGGTTAACCACGGTTAACTTTATTCTTCCAAATGTAGTTCCATAATTAACCAAAAAGTTTTAATTCAATACTTGCGACGTCACTATTTTAACTATGACATTAGTGACATTATTACCGTATGGTTAACCGTGGTTAATTTCGAAACGCACTCCAGTTTGACGTAATATTCAACGAAGTGAAGTTAGTAGCAAGCAACTTTGACGTTTCTCTTTTTTTATATTAATTTTGGGGGCGAAAATACGCTTAAATTTGGAATTCAATGCAATAATAGAAATATTTACGGCGCGCTCTACTAAAACGCAAGTGTGTTAGTAACAATTTATTGGTGTTCAAAAATTGCTTCAATTTTTAACATCAATTTCACTTCCTCTATTCTCTTAATTCTTTGATAATAATATAATAATATTTTTTGTTGCAACTGTTTGTCTTTTGCATCCCAATGAAGCCGGGCATTCACATACAACGGAAACAGAAACAGAAACCGAATTTCATACAAATTTGACAGCAACTGAAACAGAAACCGAATTTAGAAACAGAAACAGAAACGGAAAATTCGTCTGTTTTGTCTGAAACGGAAACAATTAAAATTGAATTGTTTCAGTACCGAAACTGTCACATGACCAGAAACTGTCACATAATATTAATTATTATTTTGAATTGTGATAACAAAAGCTTTGAATTTTAAATTTAATAAATAGGTTTAGTAAATAAAATTATTTGTTTTTGTTATTCTTCAATTTTATTATTCATAATGGATAACAAATTCAAAAACTCAAACAAAATTCGGTTTCCGTTTCTGTTTTATTATTCACCACCTTCAACCAAATTAGAAACAGAAACGGAAAATTTTCAGTTTCAGTTTCGGTTTCTGTTTCCGTTGTATGTGAATGCCCGGCTTGAGCAATGCGCACGGAAAGTCGTACCTTTTCGCATTGAAAATTGTACGGAGTACTCGGAATAGAGCGATTTTTCTGTTCCGGTTTGTACCGCAATGGCGCTACAAAAGGGGGATAAGCAAAGAATTAAGAGACTAATACTAAGTTTACACCATGGTAGTATAATAGAATAATAGCAAATAGCTAGTAAACTGTTACAGTGTAAACGGATAGAATAATACTTTTTTACTTTGACAGATACTTATTTGATATTTTGCTTTTGATCGATAGTATAATAGTATCCCAGCGAATAAAATGCTATCGATTCGTTCATGAATCGATAAAGAAACTTCTTCTCTGAGGTGTAGAATCGTGATGGAAAAGGTATGGAAATTTGTATGTAAATAAATAAAATGTCCGCCAGATTCGTGAACGAATGCTCTAGTACATCATTACATCATTACAACATTACATTCATCATGTAATACTACCACTTGAATCGCTGTGGAATATTCCACAACGATTCTTTAGTGAAATTTAGACTCCTTTCTTAAACGATTCTTCATAGAAATTTTGTTAGTTGTTAACATTGCAATAATTAAAACATATTTTATTTTAGTTGAATTTCATTTTATTTCTAATAAATTTATTTATTATAGTTGTATAGTTATAGTTATATAGTTTAATATAATGTTACTTTAATACAAAATTTATATTATTTTGGTTTTTCTCTCGATGTAAAAGAGTTTTTTTTATTGAAATAAAATAGTTTTAATTATACTTATCGAAAAGAAATGATTTAATAGCTGGCAATGGCCATTTTACTTCTCTCTATGACTGTCTTATAAGTTTATTGTTACCAGAACCAGATTGCTTATCAGCCGCCATAATTATTTACTCTCTGTAAAAATTTGAACAAAAATTATTGTTTAGTCAAGCAGTTTTTGTAAATTTTTCTCTTTACTTAAGTACACTTTCACGTTTTTATATTTCACATTACATTTTGTATATTTAAAAAAACCATTACTTAAAATTGAAAAATATTTTCTCACGAAAAAACATAGTTATGAACTACAAAGTTGTACAATGTTGATTTTGTCTTGTTTTAGTTCACTTTGTTAAAACTTGTATAAAGATGGCATACTGATCAGAGAATTAACCAATCAAAAGACATTAAAATGTTATAGAAAGATTCGAGATAGAATCGTAGTGTAATCTTCCTATGGAAAAGCTGTAGAAACTTTCTCCTGTAGAAACGAAATTCGTTGGGATATGCAAAAAAATTGTAACCGTCAAAACGTAAAATGTAAACACAATTTCATGTGATTGTAAGAAATGTGCAACATCAAAATCACTCAAAATTGAGTTTTAATTTTAAATTAATATGAGTATTATAATTTTTTGTTGAAATACTTTTCGATTGATAAGATTTTATATTCAAATTTCAAATACGGTATCCGTATTCTATCTGTCAATATTATTCTAAGCGTTTATACCACATGATAGTAAAATACCATTTTGTGGTATAAACACCCAATGTATCAATAGTTTAATAGCAAAAAACTATTATTCTATTAAACAATCAGTGGTATAAACTTAGTATAAGGAAATGAAACTACTGTATATATACACAAAAATATTTGAAGTCGTTTTTCTCTCTTCTCCTCTCTTTTTTATCTTCAATTCGTCGGCTTTAAGATGTCAAAAACAAAATTTGTAAACATTGTTTGGATTGGTTATAATTTAGTTTTAATAAAATTGTTTTTAATATTTATCGTGATGATATTTTGACGAATTTATAATAAATATAAGAAATACTATGTATAGTGATTTTATTATAATTTAAAAATAATTTTACAGAAAAATTAAATATAATAAGTGAAAATTTTGAATAAAACATTAAATATGAAGTGTGTGATAATGACATGTAAAAATTACCGAAAACATATACAGGATGGGATTTCTTATCATAGATAACTAATATTGATATTATAATTTACTTTTCGATTACTAAGTTTTAAGTTTTTTAAATATTTTCGAGAAAAAAATATAATCTAAAATCAATGTAAACAATAATAGAATGCTTCGGTGGTAAATTGTCAAATTTTTTATGTTGTATTGTCAAATTTTTTTATGTTGTTTTTCTATGTAATGGCGTCTCTTTTTTTATAAGAATTTTGGGGGCAAAAATACGCTTAAATTTGGAATTCAATGCAATAATAGAAATATTTACGGCGCCTCTACTAAAACGCAAGTGTGTTAGTAACAATTTAAAAACCACTAAAATTTTAGTGATTGACAACTTGAATAATTTTAAAAGTTATCTATGAAATTTCTCATTTTACCACAATTGAACCATTTTAATTTGAAATATTATTCTTAAGTCGCTCAAAAAAGAAACATAAAAATTGCCAACATCCCATACAAGGTTGTGTGAAAAATTTAACCTATTTTCGTATTTGTCTTACGGACAGAAAAAGTAATAGTATATTAAGAAACTAGTTTCATAATCGACGATTTTATCGCACGCAATCTGTTTAGAAAACGACCCGCGCAGCGGGGAGTTTTCTAAAGGATAAGTGCGATAAAACGTCTTATGAAACGAGTTTTTTATACTATTTTTTCTATTTTGCATTTTTTGTCTTGAAATTTAAAAAAATATTTTTTATGTTTTAATGTTTTAAAGAAAATTTCTAAAAATTTCAATTCAAAATAGTAAGCTCTGCGTTTCATCATATTTCTATATATTTTTTTGTTGCAAAACTAGCTTTCATAAAATGTGTATTTTTTTAAAATATAGTCAATTTGAAATTTTGTTATTATTACTAATTATTTTAATTAAGTAAAATATTTAACACTAATTTAGATTATTTTTTAATAATAAGATTAATTAATAAGAATAATTTTATTTATATAATTATTCGTTTTAACTTTCACTGACGTTTGTATGACCAATGTGACCAACCTTGAAAAACAAAACTTTGCGTATCTTAATGAAGGCCATTTCGATACGCATTTGGGTATCGAAATGACTTTATTTTAGACGCAAAATAGAAAAAATATTTTATATATTATTGTTGTGTTTGTACCTTATCTTATTAGTAAAACACTTGATGTTTAAGATAATTTGATATTCATTATTTTTATTTTTGCACGCTAATATACATGCGTTCCTTTGGGACAAAATAGCTGCTCAAAGCAGCTTTTGAGTAGATCACCAATGGAACGCAAAAACTTGAAAATAAGTAAAATATAACCACACATTTTTCAATAATATTAGAAATAACATTAAGGCATATATTTAATTGTAGCTGTGCTTATATTTAAGAAAAATATAAACAGAGATTTAAAATAAAATTCAAATAAAATTCGAAAATAAGGCGTGCAATACACCTGAGCTAAACTAAGCGAAATATGCGAACTATGTTTTTAAAAAAGTAATGTTTTGATGCGAATAAAGCTTTTTAAAAAAAATGTAATATATCCGATTTTCTTTTCTTTTTTAAATGTTTTGTTTTCGTAATGTTTTTTTCTATAATTACGTTATACACATTATTTTTTAAAAACATAGCTCGCATATTTCGCATAGTTTAGCTCAGGTGTATAGGGCGCCTAAAATTTGTAGAATAAAGACTGCTAGATAATAAAAAAAAATACAATAGATGGTATTGATTAAAAGTTGTTATAGCAGTTTTTTATTTTATTGTTATGATAGTTGATTAAAAATTTAAATTGTTAGTGTTTTTTTGGCAACGATAAATTAAGTTTTAATAAAAAATTAAAAAAACTCGGCTTGTTGAATAATTTAAAGTTTATCGCCATTGTATAATTTTAATTTTGCTTATATATTTTATGTATTTACTGTATAGTAAATAAGTTTTGAAATCTGTTTTACCCTAAATCTGCTTACCAGCTGCTTTAAATTGTTACACCAAGTGCCATCTATAATGTATTTCGAAAAATCGTTTCTCCATATTTTATTTGAGCTCTTTTGTACTTTTCAACTACACAATCTTTGAGGTAGAGTAGCGATCAAAGCAAATTTGAGTAAGTTTGAATTTCTATGGAACGCCCCCTATTAGCCGTGGCCCATTTCTCGAAAATGCCGATGAAATTGATATTTTGACGTTTCGCGCTGAACTATAATTTTTTGTTTTGCTTTATTTCCTTACACAAAAATTAAATTTCGAAAATATAATTATTGGAAAACAAATATTATTTGAATTTCAACACAATCTGTCATAATTTACTCAAGTAGGATAGCAGAGTAAATTGAAATTATTTAGTCGATTTGCAGATTCAATTTCAATTTCAACGAGAAATGGGCCACAGGCATTAGCCGTGTTCGATTTGACTGAAACAACTGAAGCAATTGAAAAATTAAATGCAATTGTTGTTGTTTTTTCAGTTGTTTCAGTCAAATCGAACGCACCTATTATTTGGTGAGATCCATATGAAACTGCTATACCGACTTATAAAACTACATGTATCACTTAAAATAAATGCAATTGCTTGAAGTCTAGGCTTACAATGTGACAGCTGTGAAACCCGTTTTCGTACATTTTCCATCAAGTTTTTGTTTATTTTTGATATGCTTGTAAATAAAACATAATCCAAATTTTCAATTTGATTTTCACAAAAATATAACAAGTTGAAATTACGGTAATAATACTGTTTGGCTATGTTCAGTGTAAGTTATCCAATTATTGTATTACAATATATGTCTGTATATGAAGTTTATAATTGTAGTTTGTAGAAACTCTTTGTTTTTAAGTAATGTATATATGTAATAAAATAAGTTTGTTTTTTTGTAGAAGTACGAAACGGCGCTATACCAACATTTAGCAACCAAAGTCAATAATATTCAAGATTATAAGAATAAATATAAAGATACTGTGTCCAAACTTGATGGTAGCGAAACGATTAAAGATCAAGATAATTGTTTGAGCATCGTTGAATCACCGGAAATCAAACAAATCGTTGAGTATTGTACAAAAACTATGAAAATTCGTGTTCAAAATTGGAAAGAGAAAAGTGTAGAGTTCCCATTTTGCGGACACTCGATTGTTAATACTCACGCCAAAGTCAACTCTTGGATTAATGAAAATTTCAGACAAGGTTCACCACTTGTTTCAGACAAATCTAATTATTTTACATATTCAAACAATGTACAAATAACTATATCAGATTCGGATTCCGCACACTCGGTTGATACAGCAAAATATATATTATCAAATAAATCCAAAGGAACAAAAACGAATAATAAATACACAATCAAAAATTATTGTACAATGAAACAACAAGAACAATTATATCCAAAGCAAATAAAGCTCGAGAAAGCAGAAATAAATAAAACTAAAATTAATAAACATTTATCAAACAATCATAGATCATCTCCCAATCCAATAGATTGTGGTAAAAACAGTAAAAGTTTTCCAGTACGTTGTAAACGTAAACTAAGACAAATCCAATTAAACGAATCTGCCAAAGCAAAAGTAAAATTGGTCAAAACAAGGCATAGCTCTAGAAAAATCGATCAAAGTTCAAGCCGTTATCATGCTTATTCATCCACTGATTCTGAATCTGTTTATGATAATAATCGTAATAATTTGGAAAGGAAAAAGAATAAAAATGTTAGAATTAGGAAATATATTTATGAAGATAAAATTGTTTCAAGCAAAAATAATAAAATAGATTACAAAACAAATAAAAGTCTATAGTCGAGTTAAATTTGAAACCATTATAGTTGCATAAAATTAATTAATGTTGTGATTTATTTTAATATTAATGTTATATAATAAAGTTTTGTTTTAAGATATATTGAATGTTTTTTTTCTATATCGGAGAGATGGGAGCGATAAAATAAAATCTATCAGATCTGTCAGATGCACAATATATTCTCTGAGTTTTTTCCGCAAAAAAACCGCTGTGTGGCACGGCCTAAATTTATTTTTTTATTACTAAGCTCCAAAAATTAAGAGAAAATAATTGACCAAAAATTTGTGAGCTTCTTGGCTCACGAGATATAGGCATTTGAAAAAAAATTTAATATAGGGTATATATACCCCCATATGTAGTTCGGATCGTGTCGAAAGAGGTATCATTGGAAAGGTCTTTACAAGACAAGCTCAATATAGGCATTTAAGGAAAATAATTCTAATATAGGGTACATGGAGGTAGCTCGGATCGTGTCGAAAGTGGTATCATTGGAAAGGTCTTTACAAGACAAGCTCAAATCAAGAATTATTTCGGCAAGATGACTCGAACTTAGGCGCAAGTGGATTTTTTTTTATTATTTTTACCGTAAATTAAGAAAATTTAGTAAAAGGGACAGTTTTAATCGTTTATCTTATAAGCACATAGGAAATAAAGCAAAAATAAATAAAATATAAAAAAATTTTGTCCAAACCAGCGCAATTTTGTATGGATTTTGCTTTTTTCAAAGGGCTGTATCTTGGAACCCGGGGCTCCGATACAACTCGTTTTGGTTTTATTCGCTTCAGTGAGTGATTTTCTATAAAATAAAAAAAATTCTTGGCGCCTAAGTTAAAGTCATATCTCCATTATTTCTGCGACCTTGCAAACCTTCCATCCAAAATAGCCGACGCATCAGAAGGTTGGGTGGGGGGGTGGCGAAGGGAGGGGAAGGGAGGGGAAGGGAGGGGCGGGACCACCCCTCCCTTCCCCCCCCTCGCCACTCCCAACCCAACCCTCTGATGCGGTGGCTATTTTTGATCGAAGGTTTGCAAGGTCGCAGAAATAATTCTTCGTTTCTTTAAATGAAACATGAAAAACAAAGCCGTCCTCTCCCTTCCCTTCCCCTCACAACCCTCCACCCAACCGCCCGATGCGGTGGCTATTTTTGATCGAAGGTTTGCAAGGTCGCAGAAATTATTCTTCGTTTCTTTAAATGAAACATGAAAAACAAAGCTATAGTAGAATTTTTTTGCCAGCGAACACGAAATTTGTTTGTTATGCGCATATTGTTTGCACATGCGCATGCACATGCGTATACTGTTTGCACATTCAGTGTCTCGATTAAAATATTAAAAAAAACTATTGGGGTCCCATTGAAATGGACAAAAAAAACGATTAAAATTTATAAATTACTATTTAAATTCATCCAATTATAATAAAAAACTAGTAAAAATATTAATGATTTAGATTTTGTTGGTAGTATAACTAAATTTGGATAGTTAAAAATAATTATAATAAAAATAACGATGCCTATATGTAAACAAATATCACTCACTATCCCAAAATAAATATATAATACATCTCTGTTTTACTTTTTGTTTCATCTTTTATCTCTTGCTGCGTCCTATCTGTCAAAAATTCGCTGGCAAAAAAATTCTACTAAGGTGAAAAATTGAGAAAAAATGCATAAAAAAACCTAAACTTTAAACACTAACAACTTTTTTCAGGGATGAGACCGCGGAAATTTTTCACTTGATTTGAGCTTGTCTTGTAAAAACCTTTCCAATGATACCAGTTTCGACACGATCCGAGCTACCACTAGGGTTTCTCATTTCCCGTAGAAATTCAAATCCCGGGAAGCCGGGACAAAAAATGTTAAATTCCCGGGATCCCGGGAAATCCCGGGAAACGCTAAAAAGCTAGATTTTTCTAATTGATTTGTAGAAAAATGTGTAAAATTAAAACAGCACAAAAAATGCGCTATTGATTTTTATCCATTATTTTTAATTAAAAAAACTTCAAAATTTAAATAAAAAAGAATACATAAAAACAAAACAAAAATAAATTCATAATACTAATTTTTAAACAATTTTTCAAAAAACTAGGTTGTCAATGGCGCCATCACTCAGTTTTGTCCGAATTTTCGTGACGAAACGTCCATTGAATCATTCATTGAACCATCCGTCCAAGAGAACCATTAAACATAAATTAAGAGAAATGAAGCGCAAGTTTTAAGTAGATGTCTCAGAAAAATCTACCTATTTTAAGTTTGATTAGTTTTAATTTGTTGTGTTTATGTGTGTCAAAAAAAACCATACAAAAAAACCATGATACCATATGTATCAAAACAAACATTTTCTTAATTTTGAACAAAATTAATTACTACAGAGGGAAAAGAATTAAAAACTACTCGATTTTCGAGTGAGAAAACTTTTAATATCTTTGAAAAAAGTACAAAAAAATGTTAATAAAAATTAGCGGGATACCCGGGATCCCGGGATGAAATCCCGGGAAAGCGGGATGGAAATTTACCCCCGGGATCCCGGAGAAAACGGGATCCCGGGATCCCGTTTGAGAAACCCTAGCTACCACCATATACAGTACATTAGAATTTTTTTATTTAAATGCCTATATCTCGTGAACCAAGAAGCTCACAAATTTTTGGTAGAACATTTTTCTCTTAATTTTTGGAGCTTAGTAATAACAAAATAAATTTAGGCCGTGCCACACTTATCATAGTCGCGCCAAATAATTTATTTAAATTTGTTTTTAATCGAATCTTTACTTTAATTTTTTAAATTTATCCTTTAAACGATTACTTCCAGTCGGTAAAAAAAAATATCTGTAATAGTGTATTCTTTTCGGCTGTTTTGGCAAGTTCCAACACCGAATTATCGAATGTTGTATTCTTTTGGAATGAATTTCAAAACAAAAAAATAATTCGGTGTTGGAACTGTACTGAAACTTGTTCGATACAGCCGAAAAGAATACACTATAAAAGTTTTCAGAGAGAAAATAAATGATCTGAGATATATCCGAGAATGAAAAATAAAACACGGAACAGATATATCAGATATATAGTATGCTAGTGCTACAGACCTACAATAATTTTGTCAATCAATCGAAAACAAAATGATTGTAGGTCTGTAGCATACTTATCCTAAAATATCTCCGATCTCTCCGATATAGAAAAAAACACTCATTTAGTGTATTCTTTTCAGCTGTACCGAACAAATTTCAGTACAGTTCCAACACCGAATTATTTTTTTTGTATTGAAATTCATTGCATAAGAATACAAAATTCGATACTTCGGTGTTGGAACTTGTTTGGTAAAGCCGAAAAGAATACACTAATTGAGTGTTAATATGTATTAAATTTTTTTTTAATATTGCAACAGCAGATCTTACAATTAAAGTTTCATACAGCTGACGCACCACAATAGGTCACATCATGAACGCTAGATACACGTAGAATGAGCATCCGCCACGAGATAAGCTCAAAAATTGAAGAGCTCGTTGCATAGCCAACTTTTATCATACTGAGATTACGCCAATTCCGTCATATTATATAATTCATTCGTATCCTTAACATTCTAGCAACTTTCTAAAATCTAAGGTTTTCGCAATCGGTTTCATGGGATCCTATAATACTCATATGATAAGTTATACTGTATTTCAGTGTTCTTTCATATTGTTACGATTGTAACAATATGAAAGAACACTGAAACATGTTTGTAATGTTTGTTTGTAATTGTATTCAACCTCAATTTTCAAAATAATTCAATGTACAATATATCAAAAATAAAATCAACGTCGCATTGTTTCTAAGGAAAAGGGTAAAAACATGAAATAAAATATATCAAAAATAATTACGTAGATTTCTGGAGCTTCTTTTTTAAAGAATGGATTTTCCTAGAATATACAAGAAATTAAGCAGAATTATATATAACGAATGCCGTTTGTAGAATGAGAATTTGTTTTAAATTAGACTGCGATGATGTAAAAATTAATTGTAAACGAAACACTATATCGTAAATATAAAACTATGTAAACAAAACTTAAATTAGTTTTTGTAAATAAAGTCTTGAGTGTTATTTAATAGACATATCTTGTGTATTACATTGATTTTTGATCGCTGTATTACTACAAAACACAGCATCCAAATCCTGAAAATTTTTACAACCAACCGTTGAAATTTCTGAAGCTATTGGTAGAATATTCTAGATAGGAATATTGTTACTGTATTGTTTTCCTGTTGTGAAACAAAGTAATGGAATACTTTTGGTAGCTGTGGAGTTGCTCAGCGATGGAGATAATGTTCACTCCTGTTGAGATGATGATGATAAAGGCTTGTTGCTTCTCAAGATGTACGGATCTACGCCCCAGAAGTCTGAGTACCCAGTTCCGACCAAAACTATATAGCGCGATGTTGTGTAACAATAAGTCACCTTTCCAACACGAGCTCGCAGGAAACCGGAAACCATAAGTGATGTGAAATAATGCAACTAAATTGCAACGGTCTCACAAACAAGATCGATGATATCATTAACTATATGTGCAAAAACAATATTCTGGTCGTGGTTCTTCAAGAAACCAAATTAAATGTTAGATTTAAGATTAGCGATAATATCTGTTATTATAGAAATATAAGAATGGATAGAGGGAAGGACAAAGGTGGTGGCCTTGATTTTATCATTCACAAAAATCAACGGGAACCGATAAATACATAGAACAACTGGGGTACCCAACTAGCAAACTTATATCTCAATTTTGAGTTATGCAAGCTTAAGCTTCAATAAACCTTCGCTCAAGCTTCTAAGTGGAAGCTAGTTGTATTTTACTTTAATAAAGTTTCGATAAAACTTTCAAAAAGAAGTTCTCCCCACCACCGGAGTAAAAGCTTTTATATTTAATACTAGAAGCTTTACCGAAACTTATCTACACAACTCTAAATAAAGCTTCCGAAATAAGGTTATAGAAGTTATGCCTGTCATTAGGATTGAAGTTATAGAAGCACAGCTGTCATAGTCTAAAAATTGCTTCCATATTAAGACTTTAGAACTTTTACCGAGACTGTTTTGCAAAAATTAAATATAAATGTGATGTTTATATAAATAAAACACTATTTTAATTACACACGTTATATTTTTATTTAAAGAAACTTAATTACACGTTGTACGTTTTCTAAGGAAGACGATGAGTGTGTGTATATTGAATTGAAGTTATCTACGGTTGATTTTACAAAAATAAAGAGATACCAATATTATACATTAAAATTTATGTTAAACTATACAGTTAAACACTACACTCGTCCCCCTCATATATATTACCATTATATCAAATTTAATTCAATTAAATAGAAAATTCAAAAAAACGTTTAGGCTTATTAATATTGTTGCGAGGACGTAAATTGATTGCATTTCTATTAGTGTTTTCCAAATTTACATTTTCATTATTAATATTCAAATTTGGATTATCATTTTCATTTGCATTTAAATTTGTATTAACTTTTTTAAACCTAACTAAAACTTTTTTGTTCTCATTTTCATTATTAACATTCGAGTTTGCTCCCCGTTCCTTCCCCTGACATAAATCATTGGAATGTTGTTGACACTTTTTAAGGTGGTTATGTAATATAGATCTTGGACGAATTTGATCTATATGTCTTTTAATTGTTCTTCCACTTGCCATACGACAAATGTACATACGCGAACCGATTTTTTTTATAATATCGGCGTTAATCCAATTTGGGTGATTAACGTCTCTATAATCTCTTATAATTACCGTATCGTCAATATTAAAACTTCGTGTTTTCTTTTTTACGTCATTACAGTGAGCTACATTATTTACGTTATCATTTATCTCTTGGTTTTCTTTTGGTTTTAAAAAATCTAATTTAATTTTGGGTTTAAAATTTAAAATTTCTTGATACGGTGGTTTTCCCGTTGTACAATGGTTGACCATTCGGTAATCTAATAAAAACTTATGTATATTTCGATCCACATTTTCACTTCCTTTTCCAAACACTGCTGCCTTAACTGCGTTTTTAATCGTTTTAACCGAATTTTCGGCTGCACCGTTTGAAGAAGCATAACCTGGGGCCGTATAAGTATGTTTTATGTTTAAATATCTAACAAATGTTTGAAAAATACCCGCAGTGAACTGCGTACCATTGTCCGTCACTAAATGATCCGGATAACCAAACCGTGCAAATATTTCTTGTAGTTTTCGTATAGTAAACTCTGTTGTTTGATTATCTCCAACGAATACCTTGACCCATTTGGTCTTAGCGTCCAATATAGTTAAAAAATATTTTTTATAAAAAGGTCCTGCATAGTCTATGTGTAATCTTCCCATGGGTCGATCTGGAATATACCAGGGTATTGGATTTGCCTTGGGAGGATTAGGTAAAACCGATAGACATGCATCGCAGCTTTTGATCAGATTTTCAATATCTCGATCTAATGTTGGCCACCACACATATGATCTAACAAGGGATTTCGTTTTCACTATACCCAGATGTGTTTCGTGAATCTGGTTTAACAATAATCCTTGTAAGCTCTTTGGTATAACAATTCTATGGCCTTTCATTAGGATATCGTTTTCTACGACTAATTCGTTCTAATTACGTAAATATTTTTTTATTTCATCATTATCGTTTTTTCGTAAATTTCCTACAGTGTTCGTTTGAACTGCTTTAATTATTTCTTGTAACAAAGGATCTTTCTTTGTTTCCTCCAATAAAGTGTCGTATACTAATGGAATATCGTTATTACTCGTGACATAATACAAATATGATGCTTCTTCTTTATCATTATTTATAACATCATTCTGAGAGACTGGGATTCGTGATAACACGTCTGCCATATTTTTTTCAGAATTTATGTGTTTTATCGTAAAATTAAAACCGGAGAGATGAAATGCCCATCTCTGTAGCCTGCTTGCAGACATTTGAGGGATGCCATTTTTATCACCAAAAATGCCTAATAACGGCTTATGGTCAGTAACCAATGTAAAATGGTTTCCAATCAGAAATTGGTAAAATTTCTTCGTTCCATATACTATTGATAAGGCTTCCTTTTGAATGACACTATAATTCTTCTCCGATTTATTTAACATTCGCGACGCGAATTCAATGGGTCTTTCAGTGCCGTCGGGACAAACGTGTGAAATTACCGCACCAATACCTACATTGGAAGCATCGCACGTTAGAATTATAGGCCAATCTGGATTAAAATGAGTAAGAACTACATCAGAAATTATTTCTTGTTTGATTAGTTCAAAAGACTTTTGGCATTTTTCGGACCAATCGTAATCTTTATCTTTTTTAAGAAGCTCGTACAAGGGTGACATTTTTGTTGCTAGGTTTTCAATAAATTTTCCAAAGTAATTTACTAGCCCGCAAAAAGATTTTAATTCAGATACGTTCTGTGGGGGTCGTGCATCTCTAATTGCTTCGTTATTATTAATTTTACTGATACTCTCAGATGATATTTTATAACCTAAGTAATCAACACTTGATTTAGCAAATAAACATTTGTTTTTATTTACTCGTAAATTTCCCGCCTGTAATTTTTCAAAAACTAGCCTAAGTCGTTCGTTATGCGTTTTTAAATCTGGACCTACTATTATTATATCATCTAATAGACTAATAACACCTACAATATTTCCTAAAATTTTATCCATTTCCCGTTGGAAAATACCTGTGGCTGGTTTTATTCCGAAGGGTAGTCTATTCATGATATAGTTTATGCGTACTCCATGTTACTAATTTTCTGGATTGCTCATCCAATTCAATTTGGTTGTAGGCCCGTGACAAATCAATTTTTGAAAAGTATTGATTTCCTTGAAGGCGTGCTAAAATCTCGTTAATTCGTGGCATAGGATAATTTGTATCCTTAAGAAATTTATTTATTGTAATTTTGTAGTCAGCACAGATCCGAATTTTACCATCGTCTTTTAAAATCGGAACCAATAGAGTACCCCACTCCGTAGATTCCGTTTTCGTTATTATTCCTGATTTTTCTAGCTCGTCTAATTGATTTTCAATTGCTTCCCTAAAAGCAAAAGGAATTGGCCTAGCTTTTACAAAAATTGGATTAACGTCGTCTGAAATCTCTAACTTAACCCTAACGTTTTTCAATTTTCCAATTTTGTCATCGAAAAGCACTGAAAACAAACTCAAAATATTATTTAAATTATTTACATCTACGTTAATTTTATTCAACAAAATTTTATCAATATTAAATTCTCTAAAGAAATTACGTCCCACAACGCATGCACTACCATTTTCTATAACTAAAAATTTAAATTTCTTCGTAATATTGTTATGACAAATTACTGGGGTAAAAGCTCCTTTGATATTCAATCGATGATATTTGTCATAGCCGGTCGTTGTTTCTTCATCTGGATCGTGCATTAAAAATTTGCTGTCAAAATTTTTCATAAAAATGTCAAATGGAATGGCGCTGATTTTTGCTCCAGAATCTTGTTCAAAGTTTAATACTTTGTTCAAAATGTTTAATTTCATGTATATAGGTTGATCTAAAGTAGAAATATTATTTATAGTATAAACCTGTGAATGTGTATTTCTCGTATCGTTGTTGTAATCCAGTTCCGATTGATTTGCTTCGTCGTCATTATACTCATAATTTGAACATGAATGTTGACAAATTGTATTCAAATTCTTCGTTTTACAAACAGATTCCATATGTCCTTTCTTCTGACACTTACGACAAATTACGTTTTTGTATCTGCAATCGTTTGATTTGTGATTAGTGAAACCACAATGATGACATTCAGGGAAACTTGTTTGAGTTTGCTGCCTAGACTTTGATCTATTTCGTATATTCGTCGATTTCGTATATCGTTGATTTTGTCGTTTACTGTTTGATTGATTTCGATGCAAAATATTTATGTTGGACGATGATGATGTGTGATCACCATTTACAATCTTTCTTTCGTATTTTTTTGCTATCGTCGTGGCTTTTTCTAAAGAAATCGTATCGTCTTCCTCGCTTAATCGTTCATACATTTTACCTCCAATTCCCGTAACAAATTTGTCTAGTAGCATTTCGTTAAGTCTTGCCCCAAATTTACATTTAGATGCTGACTCTCGTATTTTAATTAGCCAATCTTGTATCGACTCATTTTCGTGTCGAATTAATGCATAAAATTTCTTTCGTTCGTCGAACACAAGTAAAGTTGGTGTAAAATGTTGATCTAAAAGTTCAACTAATTTTTTATATTCAATATTACCTGGTTCATTCGGTGAACATAATCCATATAACAGATTATACGTTTTTGTGGACATAAACGTCAATACTGCAGATCGTTTTTTTCCTTCGTCTTTAATATCCATTGCTGTGAAATAATTTTCCAGGCGCCCCTTGTAAATTTTCCAATCGTCTTCGTCGTGTTTGAACTGTGGTAAATTGTATACAGAAACTAATTCGGCAGCCATTTTGACACCTCAATCTTTTTTCGTCGTCGTAAACTTTTATTCGTTTTCGTAATTTAATATCGATAAGATATTAACAAAAAATTACTTTACCTCGATCGCCAATGTGATGTTTATATAAATAAAACACTATTTTAATTACACACGTTATATTTTTATTTAAAGAAACTTAATTACACGTTGTACGTTTTCTAAGGAAGACGATGAGTGTGTGTATATTGAATTGAAGTTATCTACGGTTGATTTTACAAAAATAAAGAGATACCAATATTATACATTAAAATTTATGTTAAACTATACAGTTAAACACTACAATAAATTTCAATTAGAGTTAAGCTTATACAAAATTGAAATCGTTTCGTTTTTGTCAGAAAAGTATTGTGCATAAGGCGGTTTTTGTTTTTAATGTATTATTTAGACATATTTTGCACAATATAAAATATGCTTTATTTAGAGTCTTGAAATAGCAAAAAAAAATTAATAAAAATCAGAATCAACTAGAGAATCAGAAACAACTACAGAGGAATGAAGAAAATTTAAAGATTATTTGGCTATTATTTATAGTCTAAATAATGAATATTTCATATTTAGTGTGCTAAACATGTCTAACTAATTAATAAAAAAAAAAAAAAAAAAAAAGATGTATGAATTCCCGCTCGGCATGAATATCGGAAAGATATCTTAATGCTATCTAAAAAATGGTGTCTTTTAGAACTCAGAAAATTGTTATTTTTTTGACAGTTTTTTGAAGAGATCAGTTTATGGAGATCAAAAAGATACCTTTATGATAACTACTGTCGACATTTTTATGATCTAAAAATGATATCATCTTGTTAACATTCTACCAACTACCAATTTTGTTATGAAAACAGTATTTCTAAAATTTCTAGCATAAAATTAACTAAATAAAATTTAATTAACTCAGTCAAATTAACTACAATAATAATAATTATTTAATTAAACTAAAGACAACACAAATGTCGAAATACCATTCAGCTGATTTCAGCTGTCATGTCATAATATATATGTCAAAACGAAACGTCAAACTAGCAAGCCGCAAATCTACCTAGTTGTTATATTGCACCACATCATTGGGTGATGAATCTGTATATTGAGTGAGTATCTGAGAGAATTATTATTGAGTAAGTATCATTTATAGTACATAATATATATTAGATTATTAGAACATAAACTTTTCATTTACTCGTAATGTGGAAAACTACTCTAACCTTACTATTTATTATTTACTTTCTAGAAATTAACCGCAAGAAAAAGATTTTATGCGCATCAAGTTCCTCTGAAAGTGACGGACTGACGGTGTTAAAATTCTATAATTATTTTGAAGTATCATAAAATATATTTTTATTTATTGCTAAAATTCCTTTCCGTAACTATACTTTCAGAAAATGATTTACAACGATTTTTCCCTCTCCTCCTGATGCTTTAAAACTATTACTAAGTTTACACCAGTATCTAATTAGCTACGTATCTAATTTGCTAGCCCTTTTCACCATCGTACTTTTTAAATTTGATACGGTGATGTAAACTCTTATTAATTAGGTATGACATATTAATTTTTAGCGCGTCCTTTTTATTGTTAATTTTTTGGTTAGGAAAAAATAATTTCCATTTATATTTTTTATAAAAAACTGAAAACATTTTTTATATTAATGCTAAAATTTATTTTACTTTTAATTTCAGCAAAAAAATCACATCAAACATAAATATATATCTATAAAATAAGTTGATTTATTTTTATTTTAAATGTCATACCTAATTTTAGGGTTCACACCGTAAAAATAATACCTATTTGCTACGTACCTAATTTGATACGTAGCAAATCATCCTACCAAATATTTGGTACGTACTTTTTTGATAACTGTTTACATCGACCATAGTCGACGTAATAAGTATAGTATGTACCTATTAGATCCTGGTGTAAACTTAGTATATGTTATCCTGCAAAAATAGAACATTGGGGACGATGCCAGCATAGAAACGGCTATCAAAAACAGCAGCAGACCACTGCAGTAATATGTTACGCGGCAAAATCCATCGAATTTATCATTATTTTATATATTTTTATTTATCATTGTTTGTATGAGAATTATATATTTTTGAATTTAATAAAATCAAAATTAAATATTATGTTAAATAATGATTTTAATTATTTAAAAATAACCTAAAGTTAGAATTCATCTGAATATAATAACTTTTTGATATCTCTAGTATGCTATCATTCGGAGCTCAGAAATATGTTATTTTTCTGATATCTTTTCGAAGAAATCTAAAAGTTGTCAGCAGGTGGCGCATTAGAGCGTTTTCTGATATCTTTATATTATCTTTTTGATAAATATTGTGGATGTCAGATCTAAAAACGGTTACCTTTAAGAGCTCATTATGATAGCTTTTTGCCGAACGGGTTTTCTGTAAATTTCTGAGGGCCAAACTCGTCAGGAAGAATTGAGGCGATATTAAGTTTCATAATTTAGTCACTCTATTAAAATAATTTACACTGTAAATTTTACAGCAAATGGATGGTCTGATATATCGTTGCTTGTATTGTTAATGTTTTTTATTTATATAACATTTTTAAAAAATAACTGCCTTCATTAGCATCTTCGTATGCATGCTGTTATGACACATGCTAGAAATCCAATTACAGTACAGTTTTTATTTTGAAAAGAGAGTTTTCGCGTCTGTTTTGTACTTCTCTCGTTTCAGATTAACTTTCAAATACTGCATTGTACATTTGGAATTCGATGAAAAATAAATTTATACTTTGTAAACTTAATTGTGTCGACCATCGGGACTATTTATTTATATATTTTTTATTTTTAAGTTTTAGTTCATAAATGTACATACATTTTTGTGCTTGGTATGTTTATTTAAAATTTTAGCTTAAATAGTTATATGAAATGTTTTTATTCTCGCAGTATCCAATTTGCTTATCAATATGTATCATTTCTTTGGTTTGGTACTTTTACGTTGTGTATTAAACCCTAAAAACAAACTCCTGATTTGGTTCCTTTGACGTTCTTACCGCTGAAATGTGCGTGTGATAAGATATCATTTCTTTTTATATGTTTTTTTACGTTGTGATCATATTTACATAAATTAAATTATAGAAATATTTTTTGAGAAATTTTATCGAAGCAGGTTTTTGTTATTTTTTCCTAAATTTTTAAGCAACCAATTTATTTAATTTTATTTGATATTAATTTACAGAAATCGAAAAATGCTAGGATTAAACAATTTTCTCAATTAAAATTTACACTCGTTCAAAAATAAATGTGATACCTAAACGTGGGACAAAAAACTAATAGTGAATTCTTTTATCCACGACTACTAAAGAATATATACTTTCCATGCGTATATCTTTCATTGTAATTGTATTTATTCCTTTTTTATATATCAAATTCTTTTTTATTTCTTTTATTACGCTTTATTTATTAAAAATTCCCCTAACAAATTAAAAACTTGATTTGTTGGTATAGTAATATAAACCAGTTAAAACAAAATCAATACATATATAAAATCTAAAATAAACAAACATGTTTGGTTTTGTTTTTCATTTCATTCAATATGGCGATACAAACTTGTACAGGAAAACATGAATCAAATTATTTGAAATATTTGTAGTCATGGATAAAATAGTATCTTGTATTCTCTTAGGATAAAGGCAATTCTTCACTCGGATGATTCCCTCCACTCGCTACGCTCGTTCCGGGAAACTTCATCCTCGTGAAGAATTGCCTTCATTCTAGCTCATACAAGAATATACTATTCTACCTGTTCGGTACAGATTCCAACACAGGATTATCGAAATTTATATTCTTTTGTAAAAAGTGCAATACAAAAAAAAACAAATTTCCATAATTCGGAGTCGGAGCTTGTACCGAACAAGTAGAAAAGAATTCGCTATTAACTTTTCAAGAAACTCCGTTTAGGGTTAATTCATCTTTTCTATAATTACAAGTTTTGTGCATGTAATGTATATGCAATCGGTACCCATGTAAACGCATATGTTTTAGTACCGACATGTTTTTACTTATGACAACTCTCTATTTTATATACTCAAATATATAATGTGTTTTAAGACTCGTGCTAACCAACATTAAAATAATAAATAAATATATTGTTCATGGTTAATTAATACTTGTGTTTAATTCAAGAAGATTAAGAACACAACAATTGGCGACGAGAAGTATAAAATTAAATATTATTAGTTTTAAATTATCAAGAATTTAAACTCACAATAACCTTAAAAAGACTTAGGTTATGTAAAAAAGTTTTCACGTGCAACAATGGCAGAATTAGTTATTAGCACAAAACTGTATTTCCATCCAGATAAAGATGACTGGAAGATATTCAAAGATAAATTAGAATTCTTTTTTAGTGCTAATAAAGTTAAAGATGAGTCAATGAAAAGAGATACGCTTTGCAATTTCTTAGATGATGTAGTAATTAGATTATTGAAAAACAGTTTTTCTCCGAAAAAAATAAACGAGCACAACTATACTGACATTTGTGAGGTATTGGAAAAAAATTATTCTACACCAATAATAATTTGGAAGGAAAGGATGGAGTTTGATAAAGCTCAACGAATGGAAAATGAATCGATAAATGAGTATATTAGCCGCATCAGAGGGTTGGCATCAAATTGCAAGTTCAGTGATCATCTAGAACACAATATTATAAACAAGTTTATTATGGGCATAAATAATGCGCAAATTTTTGAACGTTTGTCAGAAGAGGACGAAACAATCACACTTAATAAGTCAATAGAAATAGCATTACGTATTGAAGCGAAGCAGAAAAATAAAAGTAATATAAATTTCATCTCGAAAAATAACCAAACACAACTACAAGTAAGGAAAAGTAGAAGTCCTGTTTCGAAGTTTAAACGAAGTCAAAGAAGTTCTACACCATGCAGAATACAAAGCTGTTATAGGTGTGGTAAAAAAACCACGAAACAAGTAAGTGTAGATTTATTTCATTACAGTGTTTAAGGTGTAAAAAGGTGGGTCATAGTGCGTATGTATGTGAAAAATTTTTCAAGCACAATTACATAGAAATGGCTACAGAAGATGAAGTTAATATGAATCAAAGTCATGAAATTGAACAACACGTAGATCAACATGTATACAATTTATTTAATATTAACAAGAAATCATCCAAACCAATTGAAGTTCGTGTTAAAATTAATAATGAAGTCATAGTCATGCAACTGGATACAGGGTCATGTTTATCAGTGATGTCTAATAAATTTTACGAACAACATTTTAGTAATATAAAAATAAATGATACTGATGTAATTTTAGAAAGCTATTCAGGTGATAGTTTAAATTTGTTAGGTAGTATTAATGTTAAACTTGAATTTAATAATGTATGTAATACTATGATGTTTATGATTATTGAAACGAATAAGGTACAAACACCAATTTTAGGTCGTGATTTCTTAAAAAAATTTGACATTGAATTAGAGTTATTTAAAGTTAACAATATTAATATGAAAATAGATCTAAATTGTCTTTTAAAGAAATTCGATCAGTTATTTGATAATGCTCTTGGTAAATTTTCTTTATATAAAATTCATTTAGAAGTCGAAAACGCGAAACCGATTTTTTGCAAACCTAGAACAGTACCATATGCATTTTCGGAAAAGATTAATCAACAGTTAGACAATGCCGTGAAAGAAGGTATGCTTACACCAGTTGATACATCAGAATGGGGTACACCATTAGTCCCTATAGTTAAACCTGATGGAAAGTTACGAATTTGTGGTGATTACAAGATAACCATAAATAAATACATTAAAGATGTAAAGTATTCACTTCCAAGAATTGAAGAGATGTGTAATAAACTACGTGGTGGTAAAAAATTTTCAAAATTAGACTTTTCTCGGGCTTACAACCAATTAGAACTCGATGAGGAAAGTAAAGGGTTGGTTGCATGGAGTACTAAGAAAGGTGTTTTTTTGGTTAACCGTGTACCATATGGAATTAAACCTGCAAGTGGTATATTTCAGTCAGTTATTGACAAATTATTTCTTGGAATAGAGGGTGTGGTTAGCTTTATTGATGATATTGTGGTTACTGGCAAAGATGAAGAAGAACATCTTAAAAATTTAGAAGAAGTATTAATGCGTATTAAAAACGCCGGTTTAAAATTAAATAAACAAAAATGCAAATTCTTTCAGGATAGTATCTATTATTTAGGGAATAAACTAGATGAAAATGGTTTATCAAAAACTAATGATCGTATAGATGCAATTTTAAAAGCTGAAGTTCCTACGAACGTTTCAGAAGTCAGATCTTTATGTGGTATGATAAATTATTATAGTAAGTTTATAAAAGGCATATCAGATATAATGAATCCTATATATAATTTATTAAAGAATGATGTAAAGTTTAAATGGTCTAAAGATTGCCAAAAAGCAATGGATCAAATCAAAAAGGAAATAACATCAGACGTTATTTTAGTGCATTTTAATCCATCATTACCTTTGATTTTAACATGCGATGCATCTAAAAAAGGACTAGGTGCAGTTTTATCGCATAAGTTTTCAAACGGCGAAGAAAAACCTATAGTTTTCATTTCAAGAACTTTAACAGGTGCTGAAAACAATTATAGTGTTGTGGATAAAGAAGCTCTGGCAATTTACTGGGCAGTAAAAAAATTATTCCAATATTTAGTTGGAAATACGTTTATTTTGCGAACAGACCATAAACCACTTATTGCATTGTACGGTGAAAATAAAGGACTACCGCAAATAACGGCGAGTCGTTTGCAACGATGGGCATACTTTTTAACAGGTTTCAAATACAAGATAGAATATGTTAAAAGTGCCGACAATAACGCAGATTTGTTATCCAGATTACCTATTAAGGCGGAAAATAACATAGATGAAATGGAAGGTTCTGTTAGTTATTTAAATTTTATTGATAAAGGTATAGATGTAGTATTGGATTATAAAAGTGTTAGACGTGAGACATCTAAAGATATAATTTTATCAAAGATTTTGGAATGTATAAAATGTAACACACTTGAAGATGTAAAAGATCCAAAATTTCAACCATTTGTGAAACTTAAAAATGAACTATCTGTGGAACAAGATATAGTTTTAAGAGGTCAGAGAGTTGTTATACCAGAGATCATGAGACAGACAGTGTTATCGGAATTACACACATCACATTTTGGTATCGTCAAAACAAAATCTGTAGCACGTTCATATGTATGGTGGCCAGGTATTGATAACGACATAAGCAATATGATAAAAAATTGCAGATCGTGCATAAGTGTACTTCCTAATCCACCAAAATCAATTTTAATTCCATGGGAAACAGCAAGTAGAGCATGGAGTCGCATACATGTAGATTATGCTGGACCATTTAATAATTTTTATTTTTTGATAATTATTGATTCTTTAACAAAATGGATAGAAATATTTAAAGTAAGTAGTATGACAACAGAAATAACTAAATCAAAACTTCGAGAAGTATTTTCAAGATTTGGATTACCGGACATAATGGTATCTGACAACGGTAGCCAATTCATTTCAACAGATATGGCAAGTTTTTGTAAGTTAAATGGAGTTAAGCAAATTTTTACAGCACCAGGACATCCTGCTAGTAACGGTGAGGCCGAAAATATGGTCAAAACCATGAAAAAAACTTTATTAGCTGTCTTATATGAAACATCAAATAAAGAAAAAGTATTTAATATAGATTTAACACTAAGTAGATTTTTATTGGACTATAGATCAACTAAACACTGTGTCACAAATGAATCACCAGCTAAATTGATGTTAGGGAGAGAATTGAAAACCAGATATAATTTGTTAAAACCACCTACACAATCCGACATTGTTAAAAGTGCTCAAGAAAAGCAAATAAAAAATTATAAGGGTAAAAGAAATAAAACATTTGTAAAGGGAGAGGCAGTGGTTATAAGAAATTATGCAAATCCAAATAAAGCAACATGGATTGATGCTGTAGTCGAAAAGAGAATAGGTTTCAGAACGTACTTGTGTAAAATAATACATAATGATAAAATAATTAAACGACATGTAAACCAAATAAGAAATGGCATTAATATTGTAACAGATCGGGTTCCTTACGAAGATAATTTAGAAATTAAAAATAAATTAGAAAACAGTAAATTAAAATCGATATTAAAAGAAAACAAATCATTACAGTCAAGTAATAAAAATGTTAGTTTTAAAACCGATTTTGTAATTATAGGTAAACGAAATATCAGTAATCAAAATGTAAATAACATTGATACTAATTATAGTACTGAAAATTCAAATAATGATAATGAAATTTTAAATGATAATTTAAATTTAAATAATAATGAAAATATAATTATTAACGAAAATTTGGGTACTAATGAAAGTACAAATAAAAATGAATATAATTTAAGAGAGCTAAGTAAAATTAGAAAACCAAAAAGATATGAATAAGCTAGTATATACAATACAAATTATAATGTATTATTTTTATTGAATTATTCTTTTTATATTTAAATGTATTGTTAGCTTAGCAGGAGGATGTAATGTATATGCAATCGGTACCCATGTAAACGCATATGTTTTAGTACCGACATGTTTTTACTTATGACAACTCTCTATTTTATATACTCAAATATATAATGTGTTTTAAGACTCGTGCTAACCAACATTAAAATAATAAATAAATATATTGTTCATGGTTAATTAATACTTGTGTTTAATTCAAGAAGATTAAGAACACAACAGTGCAAAAACCTCATTTAATCTGTAAACACCTGATAATTGAATAAATAAATAGCTGATAATTCAATAATACCTATAAGTCTCGAGTGCGTTCGAGAACTTAATGAGATCTCATTTTCAATTTTCATTAAATATTTAATGAACCAATCAAAAAACGCGAGATTCATTTAATATTCGAACGAATTTCATTTAATGTAAATAATGTCAAATTTGAAAAATTTTGACACTTCTATGAATAAATAAACAAAATGTTGGATTATAAAACTTATAATCAATTTAAAATCTAATGCATTATTTTTCAATTACTTCCGTCGTAATTAAATTTATTTTAAAAATTTTCAAAAACAAATTCAATTCGAAAACTTTAAGGAATCTGCAGTTTGAGACTGGTGATTGAATTGATTGCAAAAACTTATTAATTAATTTTATTTTCAATCGTTAAATGTAACTGGTAATTGGAGCTGTTGGTTATATCTCTCACTAATTTCTAAATTTTCATCCATTTTGTTTTTATTTTTCAACTGAGAATTAATTATTATATATAAAATTAATTCCTTAATTCCTTATATTACAATTAATTCGTAATACCTAATTTGCTAAATTAATTAAAAATTATAAAACAAAATTTTGCGGTTTTCGATTTGAAATTTTTTTGAATAAAAAACTTCATTAAAACTTAAATATGCTATTTACTGCACAGTGGCGTAGCTAGCATGGGTGGCACTCGGGGCGGTTATTGTGGTGTCACCGCAAAAATAAAAACTGTGAATAATAATAAAAAGCCGATTATAATTTTTTTTAATTAATACAAATGAGCATTATTATTAATAAGCCACATTGTGTCATTGTTGCCCGCAAGTAATTTTTAATTAATTTTAATTTGCTGAAACTCCTCTCACACGAAGCCACTAGTACGCAAATAGTCATAAATAACTTTAGTGCGACCGTAAGATTCGAAGAAATTCTGAAAAATCCCATTCTACGATGAATTTCAAAAAATCTAGGTACACCCAGTTAGAAACTGTAACATTGGCCGCTTTTAAATGCGTCCTCAACCTATGTATCTAATCTATGCCTCCTCAACCTCAACCTGTTGCCGATACCTCATCATAAAAACCGGTAAATTTTGATACAGATAATTTCAACTCTTCACTGTTCGCCAAAAGCTAAGTGTTTGTCTGTACAACCTCGAACAATGAAGCTAAATCTTGAACTGACTTCAGTCTAGTTCGGAGTTCAACAATGAATCGGTCAAGACATTCCAACATGTCCTTTTTAAGTTGAGCTCTCACTGTAAGTCCAACATCAGGAGTAAACTCACCAGCCATTCGTTTTTTACGTTTTTACGTCGAATTCGGCTTTCCATTGGAATGTCATAGTCCTCCGATTTTTTCGCAGCAAGATCTATTGCCTTTTCTACAATGTGACTTCGTTACGAATTGACTTTATTTTTGTAACTAATTTATCAATATTCAAGCCCTTGTTTTGCAATCCAATCTGAGCACAGATATTATTTCTTTTAGAATATCATTCCAAAACAAAAGATAGCAAAGAAACGTAAAATCACATGCTGCATTGATAAGGTTCTGTGCAGTGTCGCTAGTGTCACACATTTTCTTGTTGATCACTTAATTTCTAAATTGCAGCCACAATCCCATCAAAATTTTCGACCAGTACTTTTACTGCAGCATAATGAGCACTCCAATGCGCTGTTAAGAGTCGTTTAACAGTTGCTTTGTTGTGTTTAACAAGTACTTCCCAGCGGCTAGTTGAAGCAGAAAAACATGTAAAAATGGCTTCCACTGTTCCGAAAAACGTTACACAAGCTACATTTTGTGCAAATGAGTGTTGGCCACATAAATTAATTGAATGATCTATGCAGCGGACAAAAATTGCTTTGTTATTTTTTGCTTTAATAATAGCTTGCACTTCTCCATGTATACTACTCATAACAGCTGCATTATCATAACCTTGGGAACGACAATTCATAACATCTATACCGTCATTTTCAAGATTTTTACACTGAAAAAAGCATGTCCTATTTCCGAATCGAACTACGAGATTGATTCAACAACTGTACAATGATAAGTCGATGTAGTTGAGACAATCACATGAAATATTTATTTGAAAATAAAATATAGTTCAATTTATCTCAAATACTTAAATTTTAAAATGAAAAATTCATGATATAAGGCCAAAGAAATATGTTTTCATGGAAGTTATTAACTTTATTCAAATACTGTTATATTGGATATAACACTTTATATTTTAAATAAACCTCATTCTGTTGTCAGGAAAATGTTACTGAGTACTAAGTAGTTGTCCCAATCACGGTAAAATTATTTGTAAATATCTTTGCTTTGCATGAATAATAAACTGCCAACTTCGAGATGAGGTGGTCATTACTTTAATTTTTTTTTTCAGTGTAAGAATTTCATCGCCTAAATCAGCGGCTTTTTTCCGTGTAAAGGAAAAAATCCAAGGAATACTATACTTCCTTGATTTCCACTTTTCTACCATCAATTTTCACATAACGAATCACTTCTGACATTTGATCAATATGTGAAATGTCAGGTGTGCTATCAAACATAATTCCAAAATATTTAACCGATTCAATTTCGTTGACAAGCTAAAACTTTACGTGGTTCACTAAAACATTTATGAACTCATTTTGTATATCTGGTGTCTGGTGACAAATATGATACTTTTGGTGATTTACCATTCAGGTGCGCACACAAGGGGGGGATTTCGGGTCCGGATCCCCCCCCCTCTAACCGATAATCTTTCAGTATTGTTTTTTAAATTTAGACATTATTTAGTGTTAACCATAAGAAATTATACATTAACATCTCTGAATATCGTAAGATACGATGCTAACCAGGGATCTAAGGTTACTCACTATTGATCAATTCTCTTTGAGGATTTTTTAACGCTATTTTTAAAGTTTTGTGGATTACAATTTTCAAGGAAGACCAACGTCAGTAAGGCTTTCCAGAGATGCTAAATTCTGTTAAAAAAATTTCTTTGAAAAGCTACATCTTGTCACTCGAACCTTTAAAAAGATGGGCTGCTATTGATATTCTGTTCAGGTAACATTGATTTGATCTAGGCAGACACGCGCGTTTTTCCATAGTGTATTTGTGTACCTTCAAATCAGCAACATACAACGAATCAAGCTCATTAGTAAAATTTGAATTGCTGAGCAACAATGAAAGTCTCACCAAGCTTTTCAACCGCCTGTTCCAGATATGTGTGACAAAGAATGTAAATTTCCCGTCGTTCTTCTTTTACGAAAACCGCATTGTCTTTCATTAAGTATTTTTGACGACTTACGAAGCTCATAATATTAAATTAATGAACATTTGTTGAATTATTGTTAGAAACTTTTTTGAAATCGGATGTATACTGCCATTTTTTAAAGAGCATTTATTTTAAATTTTATTGCTTTTTCACATTTACCCGAACCCTAAAGATCAGCCTTCAGAACCATTTATCGGAATAAACCTGCGCAAACCCACGTGTATTATTTCTGAAAAATTAGAAGCAGAAATGCTTGAATTAAACATATATCTCTAAGTCCCTGCCAATCTGCAACCTAAATAAGACTAGGATTAGATTGAAACTGTTTGAGAACTTGTAAATTTAAATGAGTGGAAATCAAATTATGGTCTGAACCACCTACAGGTTCTGATACTTTAAATTGTACAAAGGGAAGATCATTTATCAAAAACAAATAAAGCAATTTACTAATTTGACCAGGACTGTTAGGAGCTCTGGTAGGTTGTTTGGCCATTATATCCGAGTGAAAATAAATATAAAAATAAAATAATAATATAATAATAATATAGTATAAATTTTGTTTAACTAAACTGTTTTAGTATCAATAAATTCGTTCCCTTTTCAATAATGAAACCCCAACAAAAATATTTGTTTTCCAGCCAAATTGGCCCTTAGAAACAAACGAATATTATTTAATATTTGGTTCCATAACAAAATCCCTTAACGAATTAAGTCCTAATATCTATACAGCCCAATATTATATTAATCCAGATAATCGAAAACGAAAAAAACAGAAATTGGCAGAGCGAAAGCGCGAGAATAACCACATTGTTTGCGGAACGCTTTGTTGTGATCTCGACTGTTTTAGAACTCCTAAAGAAAAACCAAAAATCCAGTCTTCAGGCGTTAGTATGAAAGATTTTTATTTCAAACCCAAAATTGTCAAAAAAAAATCTTAAGGGAGTTAACTACCAGCAAAGTCTCCGGTCTGAACATCATTCCTCCTATTCTAACAACATTTTCAAATGAACTTGCACATTTTCTTACTAAAATTTTCTACAAATCCTATAGATCTGATATTTCTCTTTCGTGCTAGAAGTTAGCCAATTCATTCCCAAAACGAAACAAAATGGGATATTTCAAATTAAAGACCGCAATAACCTTGCTCTCAGTTCTATCAAAAATATATGAGCATTATATTAATACACACCAGTAATGCCAGATCGGGTGATTTTTTTCCGTTTATGGGATATTTCATTTAAAACAGGAAATCAGACAAAAACTTGGCAAGTGCGGGCTTTTTCACAATTAATTGTAGAAGCTTTTTAAATTTTAAACTTATTCAAAATGATCGCAACAACTATTTTTTTACTATCCTTCCAGAAAGATGCTGATTACTCAATAATTTTGTTTAAATGAATCTGCCTCATTGCCTATATACTCATTCATTGCCTTTATACTTTATAGTATACAGTAAATCGATGAAATTTCAGCCTTCTAATGTTGATGTTCTGATATTTCTTACGGCAATAGAAACAAAAGTTTCGAAAATCCCACAAGCAATAACATATTTCTGAGTTTCAGGAATATTTTCACACTACGCGACAAAAAATAAAATCACCTACAATAAGGAACTACAAGATCCTTTCTATGCATCGATGCATTTTGAACATATTAAAAAATATTGTTATAGTGGTGGATTTTGAAGTTTTTTCCATATAAACAATTGGATTTATATATATATATATATATATATATATATATATATATATATATATATATATATATATATATATATATGTATATTTTTTTTTAATTGTAAGCTTGATGGGAAGTTTTTCCTTAAAGAAACAGCAAAATCGGTAAGTTTTGATACGGCAACGGGAAATTTATTTTTTAAAGTCTAGCATCACTGATGCACACATATTAACACTTTTGGAAGACAAATCTGACAGCTAATACGTTTTTTGAAACAAAAGATCAACAACCGATCAAAACACACCGATTTACATCGTACAAATGAAATGCTTAGTCCGAATCAACAGTACCGGGGGTGTACAATCCACAAAGGTTTAAAAATCGTTCATCAACACCTCAACACGCATGTTGTTGTGGGACCTAGGTCTTAAAAGGTATCTATGTGTGTTGTTGTACTTCCTACACAGCGCTTTTTATTAAAAAAAATTCGTTGGACCCCCCCCCCCCCCCCTAAAACTTTTTCTGTGTGCGCCCCTGACAATGCTCCAAATTCAAAATGTGTTCTTTTAACACTACATCATACTTTGACAATAGATTGTCTTTATTTGAAGAACTTTATTCTTTATCATGTTCACGAAATGCTAGGTTTTGTTTAGATAAAAACAAAGTTATATCCAATAATCTGGATAAAAGATGTTTCCACTTCTGTTTTTCATTATCTCTTAATTGCAATGCTGAGTCTCCTATCGTTTTATGAAACTTTAACTGCATTTCCAACGTTTTCCACTTTTTTAAAAGTCTCCAGATGTTCATTTGAAGTTTCATGGTCGGTTACTTTGGGATTTAGTTTCCACCACTTCTGAAATCCAGTCGTAGATTTTGTATTATTACTATTGGTGACAGCTAATATACGACAGCAGAAGTAGTACAGGTTATTATTTAAAGGACAATAAACCATCCATGACCGCAGACTTTTTTCACCATAAGGCATCACTTTATAATACCATTCTTTAGAAAGATGGCGAACATCACCTTTTATGTCCAACCCGTGTCTAGATACAGTAACAAACGACCCTTCTCTATTTTGAAAATGTTCACTTCCTTTATTTATGATTTCAATGCGAACATTATCAGAGACGAGTATATTCCAATGTGATACATCTTTTAAGTTCTGAAGTGATTCACCCATGCAAATACTGTTTTCGATAGTAGAAGCATTAGCAGCATTATCACTGTCATTTTCAGTATTTCTTTCTAATTCGTCTTCATCATAGGTTATCATTATTAATTCTGTATTGTCGCTGTTACTTTCCGACTTGGATGAGCCAAAATTCTCTGAAACTTTCGTTGCATCAACGTGAGAATCAGTTTCTTTTGATGAACCTTGGATATCATCGGGTTTTGTAACATATTTATAGATTTGGTCTTTCTCTGCTGGAACCCACTTTTTCCTTAAGAAGTATGAACTCCTCGTGGCATATTTATTTTTTGGGATATTTGCTAAACGAAATCGAAAAAAAATATTTTTAATTATAGTATAGGTATCAGCAAAGCATTAATTCTAAATATATTTGTAGGATACATATATGTCTAGTTCATAATAAGTACACTGTGTTAACGACTAAATACATCGCCAAGAAATTTAATTTATTTAAATTTCCTTGTAATAACTTATATTAAATAATATTTGATAAAATGGAATATACAAATCATATGCCTAATATTATAAGGAACTATTTAAAAAAATATAAGTATAAAATCCTAAAAGATATTTTATATTAAGAATTGAAATCAAAATTAAATATCCAATTAGAATCATGCTCAATAATTTACAAAATTAAATGTGATTTTTGTGAAAAATTTTACATCGTAAAACCGGAAAATGTTTTAAAGACTGATTTACGGAATACCTTCCTAAGAAGAAAATTAACAAAATTTAAAGTCTATTTTTGCAAACCATTTACATAGTTAATAACAATAGATACACCACTTTTAAAAAAAATTGAAGGCTTTACATTTATGTAGCTAAGGATCTCTAAAAGAATCACTTGATGAGTTTGAAATTTACAAGGGATTTAAAACCCAACAAAATGTAATTTTAAAGGATAAACTTTCATTTAATTCAAATATATAAATACACCTATCCCCCGTTTTACACGGTAGATACGTTCCTGATGAAAACGTGTTAATCCAAAATATAAATGTTGTATAGAAAACCGTGTTAAACGAAATTTCATTTCTTGAGCGACAAACTGATTCGGTAAAACATAAAAGTACCAATTGAATCACATAAGATATCGACATGGAAGGAGGAGGAAGGAAAGGAAACATGCAACATAACCAATCAGAAATTCATAAAAATATAAAAAGTAATTATGTATGCAACATACTAGCATGTTGACCTAAATCAAACCTAACTTAACTTGATTCAGTTCGGTGCGACTTGGAAGTTAAATCTGTAATTAATAATTGTGCTTTGGTTTTAGTTAAATCTTGCGAACATCTTCATATTGACTTGAAAATTCATTGACAGTTCGCAGAAATCGGAGAGCTCGTTCAACATTCGGATCATGTTGTTGAAAGTAGTTGCAAATTTACTTTCAGTTGCAAGTCTCTCACGAATGGCTTCTATTTGCAGGGACTGGTTTCGGTTCATATTCATCTGCAGTCAGCTTCAATATCATTTTTGCTTTTGTTTATTTTACTGGCCCTTTCATTTAAATCATCTCTATCTAATTCTTGGTATGCTATTAGGCCAATAATACTTGACACAGCCAAATCTTTCAAACCTTCTCCACCCAATGTACAAGCCAACTCAATTATCTCAGAATAATATTACTCCAAAGATATTCTATATAACTATTGCCATCAACAACATCAGCTCACATTAATTTTCAACTCGCAAGGAGCGTTGATGTTTTAATTATGATATGGCACTAATATATGATTAACGCAATCTAAAATTGTAAACCTTTTCCAAGCATTAGCATAAAAAGACCGTTCATTTTCCAATTTATCTAAAATATACCTAAAGGTGCTTTTAATATACTTTGCCTTAAATGTCGAAATTATCTTCTGGTATAATGGTTGCATTAAAGACGTTTTAATTTTGAGTGGAAATACAATTTATCCATTTGTAAGCCGCAAATCTTGAGGGTAACATGGAGCATTGTCCAGTAAAAGAATAACCTTAAATATTATTTTGATTAAATACTATTTTACTTCTGGTACGTAAGAGTTATGAGACAAATCAATTTACAATGTGGCTGTAACCCAAGCTTTTGTATTGGGGTGATTCTTTTATACACCGAACAGATTTGGAAAAAATCTGACCGACCCATTTTCAATTTGGCTGAAATTTTTTTAGGGGTTTTTTATAAAAAAAAAAAGATATACGTGTTCGAGGATTTTTTTTTTAAATTAGAGCTGTTCTAAATTTCGAGAATTTCGTGATTTTTGGCTTGAAGACTTATTTTCAAAAATTCATAACTTTGGTTTTATAGCAGATAGAAACTTTTTCTTTTTTTTATTTGAAAGTTAAAAGATGGAGTTTTTTAAAAATAAATATTTTCAACTAAAGTTATTAACGAATTCCTATTGTTATAAACAAATAAAATGTTGAAATTAAATTTTAACCATTGCCCCACCTTGGCCCCACATTGCAAGTATATTGTTATGTTTATATAGCCCGTAAAAAAATTTTTTTCAGCTGAATCAAAAATGTCTTAGTCACATTTAGTCCTAATCTGTTCGGTATGTGAAAGAATGACCCATATATGGAAGTTTTTGTCGTCCCGCGCTCGATAAATTAATTTATTTCTAACAGTAAATATCATTTCTCCATTAAAAAAAAATACTTGTTTCATAGGAAATTAAACGTAAAATACGATGATTATATTAAAAACTAATTTTATGGGTGGGGCAATGGTTAAAATTTAATTTCAACATTTTATTTGTTTATAACAATAGGAATTCGTTAATAAGTAAAGTAAATATCATTTCTCTTAGTGTTTCCAATTATCCGTGTTTTTATCTATCCGGATATCGAATAGTATGTAAAGTAATTATCCGGATATCCGGATAATAATCCGGATAGTGGATTTAAATAAAATCAATATGTAGTTTTAAAAAACAAAAATTAGCTAATAATTTATTTTCATCTGGAAAATAATATTTTAAAAATACAAGAGCGTTTAACATTGGAATCTGCAACAGTTTGCGTTAAGAAGATACTAGCAACCGAAAAGACTCTTTCACTTTCGTTCGAATTAGGTTGAATGGTCTTCAGAGCATCAAACAGCTTTTCTAGGTAAGGAGTGAGTGTTTTATTTATGCTTTTATAAATTAAATTCCTCGTCCAGTGAAGAATAATTATTTTAACGATTAACTTTACTATGTATTTTCGATTTTTTGTATTTTTCGTATTTTTTAATTCCATGACTAAAGTACATTCGGTAAGTTCGGTCGGAGTTGGAGAATTTTCGTTTTCCTTAACTTCTTGTTCCGCCATTTTTAACTTAACATTTTCGGTTGTTTTGGTATACGGAAACAAACTTTGTATTAACGTTTTTGCATAACTGATAGCTTATGATTTAGAAATATAACTAAAATACCCAAAATTATTATGTTGGAATAGTGTTGAATTCTGCACCAACATCATTAATGAAACTAATTCAAACATTTCTCGTTTTGTTAATAAACTGCCTTAACGTGATTGATTAACTTTAAATATTTTCAAATTACAAAAACTTGAACCGTAAATTATGACACGGCAAAATACTGTTTTTTATTTGTAAATAAATTACACTTCTCAAAATTCAAATTCAAAACAATTGCTGGAATGATAATTTTTAGATCAACCAAACGCAACGTCTAAATGAAAAAACTAAGTTTTAGATTGACTAAACGAAAACGTCTAGTATGAAAATTTTTAAAAAGATAAATAGCGCAAACAATTTTTTTTGCTTTAATTTTGTTATCCGGATTGTTTTTGTGAATTAACCGGATATCGGATAGCAAAATTTTTACGAATTATCCGGATAATTCCAATCCGGCTTAAACCGGATTGGAAACACTAATTTCTCCATTAAAAAATAATAATTGTTTTATAGGAAATTAAACGTAGAATACGATGATTGTATTAAAAACTAATTTTATGGGTGGGGCAATGGTTAAAATTAAATTTCAACATTTTATTTGTTTATAACAATAGGAATTTGTTATTAACTTTAGTTGAAAATATTTATTTTTAAAAAATTCCATCTTTTAACTTTCAAATAAAAAAAAGAAAAAGTTTCTAATTCTATCTTCTACAAAACCGAAGTTATGAATTTTTGAAAATAAGTCTTCAAGCCAAAAATCACGAAATTTAGAACAGCTCTATTTTCCAAAAAAAAATCCTCGAACACGTATATCTTTTTTTTCGATAAAAAACCCCTGAAAAAAGTTTCAGCCAAATCAAAAATGGGTCGGTCAGAAAGGTGTTCGGTTTATAAAACAATTACCCATTGGCATTCCAATAAATGGAAAGATTTGTTTATTCCTTTTAACCTGGCCAATTTGCCACCTAATCACTCTTTAGTATTGAAAACCTGATGAGCAGTCAAATTCTGTAATTGTTCGCATTTTGTATCTAGCTAATTACGATCTATTGCTTAAAATCAACTGATTCACATAGAGAATCTCTTACAACCCTTTGCTGATATACATCAACATGTATTTACAAAATTTTACTTTGAACCCTAAAATGCGTTGTTTTGTTACAAGTTTCTTATTTTAATTACAACCTGTATGTATATGCTCATAAGTAGTATACCAGAAGGTTTAATTAAAATAAAGTAGAAATAATTGCGTGCAATACCAAAATTTGTCTTTTTTTTGGAAATTTTGATTTCAAAAACCGTCTAAAGTCGAAAACGTGTTAATTAAAGCGGGGGATAGGTGTATATAAAACTGAAAACAAACAGTATGAGTATGTTTCTACCTATAAAAATTTGCAAAACTGCAGTAATTGCATAACTGCCATTTTATTCCACAGTAATTATTTCTGTGTCCATTGAAAAACGATCTATTCCAATTTATTCCTTAAGTTTCAAGATAAAGGAAAAAAAATTATTTTGAGATCATTTACGAACACGGTGATTTGATTGTTTATTAGTTTCCTTAGGTGTTTGCAATTAATTTGTTTGAAATGTAAAACATATATTAGATAGTAAAGTCAAGCTGATATTTTAGAAATAATTTTGGAACAGAGACATTGTAACTCAAGGGTGCCACCCTATCGACAAAGGGTGCCACCCTATCGACAAAGGGTGCCACATTATCGACGAAAACCACTTTTCCTATACAATATTCAGCATATGTGTTTTCAGACCTGGTCGTTAAATAATCATTTCTGCATACTAAATAATATACCATAAAAAAGGTCAATATGTTATCTATAGGAATATTCAAAGCTATTGAGCAATTGTGGTGATGGTATTCAATGCTCAACATGTTGATTCGATTAATATTGTTAAAATTTTATTTCACGTAATAACTCAAAAATTTTAAAAAGTAGAATAGATTCTTTTTGAACCAATGACAAATTTATAGGACACATTTATAAGTTATCACAATTTATAAATTAAAGTTATATGAATAACCTGGTTAAAATGGTTTCTAAGTAATTTATCGTTGAAAACATTGTGATGGTTTGTTTAAGTTTTTTACGGTCGGGTGTCACCCCAAAATGGGAGACACCCGGGGCGGACCGCCCCCCCCCCCCCACACGCCCCCTTAGCTACACCTCTGTGACTGCATTTAAAATTAAATAAAAAGAGGCGTGGTTTCATTAAATGCAAATTTAAATGAAATCGGTTTTTCAAGTTCTCGAACGCTGTCATCTGTCATTCATTAAATGGTTAATATCTCATCAAGTAATCGAATGCACTCCTAATTAGTCTTCCATTATACAAAATTTTACTCATCTCAAATCAATATTTTTTATCACCAATATTCACTGAGAAACAATAACTATTTTGATTTTTTTTTTAATTTTACGTACATATAAGAATATATTAAATTTAGCACTATTTCACAATTGATTAAAATGAACCAAACCTTCTGGTTAATTTAATTATTAATTAAATTTGATTTAATACAAACACTGATTTCACATATTCATTCAAAATACAAAACAACAATGACAATGTTTTCTATTTTCTGTAGCGTATTTTCTTTCTTTAATTTTTTTCATTAAAAAATTTTTTTAGGATATTTATCAACTACGATTATTATCAGGTAAATTCAACGTTTTAAAATGATGGTTTATATGATGTTATAAAGTAACATAACGAAAACTTAAAATTATACTTTACTTCGTTTTTATAAATACGATCTAATTAATAGGTTTTACTAGGTTTTACTAAAATTATTTTCAAAATTGAAATCGTTTGTATCAATAACATTTTTTTTTATAATTTATAGCATTGATGATAACATGAATGATAGCACAGAATCAAACGTGGTGGAATACCTTACAATCGAGCCATTAGATATTGATGCTGAAATAAGAGATGATTTATCTAAAAGGCAAAAAAAAAAATCAAAGCGCGTTATTGATCAGACGCTTGAGGAATTAGTGGAAATGGGAAGAGAAAACAACAACATACTACAAAAAATGCTACAACTAGAAGAAGACCGCGATGAACGTCAAAAATATCAAGAAGATATTGACAACAAACTTTCTAACGCCTTAATAAAGTTTTTAGAACATCAATCTAAATGATTTCATATTTATTTTTAAACTTAGTTAATTTAAAATTTTTAATAATAAACTAAATTACAAATTATATAACGAATTAATTATTATTATTTAAAATTTATTTATTTATTTATTATATAACATTTATTTACAAATATTTATTTAATAAATAAATAAATAAATAATATTTATTTATTTACAAATATAACGAACTTATTATTATTATTTAAAATTTATTTATTTATTTATTATTTAACATTTATTTACAAATATTTATTTAATAAATAAATAAATAAATAATATTTTTTTTTTATTTACAAATTATACAACGAATTTATTATTATTATTAATTAAAATTTATTTATTTATTTATTTTTATTTAAAATTTGTTATTTTAAATTTATTATTATATAATTTTATTTAAAAAAGAAAATTAGTATTAACCAGATGTGTGGTCTGCATAAAGCTGTGTAGCTAGCACATCGCGTTTTTGCTGTCCACTTGTGTTACGTGTTTCACGAAAGTTTGGCTGAGGGACTGCAAGGAAATCTTGCTCTTCAGTTGCAAACCTCTCCAACCACCTCTCATAAAATTGACATTTATACTTCTCACATAAATTGTGCAGAACTATACAACATTTTATTATTTGATTTGTATTATTTAAGTCAAAATCGATGCGTTTTAGGAGTATTCTCCATCTGCCTTTCAATCTTCCAAACGCATTCTCTACTCGCATGCGTGCAGAGCTCAACCGATAGTTGAAATATTGTTGGACGGGGCTTAAACTACTACCGCTTTATGGTTTTAACAACCAACTTTTCAAGGGAAAAGCTCCATCGGCGAGAATGTGGTGTTTTGTTTTATTTTCTTCAAAAAATTTAAATAATAAAGAGTCTCGCAATATAGCAGCATCATGTATTCCACCAGGACGACCAGTATTAATATATCTACAATAAAATTAGAATTGTTTTAACAAATATATTATAAAAACTCCATATATACTACCTAAATATATAGTCATCATCAACCATAGCTAAAACATTGATGGAAAAGTATTGCTTATAGTTGAAATAGTCCTCTGCAGAAGTTGTAGGTTTTTTGATTGGGATATGCGTTCCATCCAATGCTCCGAAAGTGTTTGGAAAATTACATTTTTGGGAAAACTTATTTGCCAGAATGTCCCTCTCTTCTTCTAGTGATGGTAAGCGGATCTGTTTGTGGTACAATCGCTGCACAATTGCTTGACACACTTCCTGAACAATGTATCCAACGCTACTTTTTCCAACTTTGTACAAATCAGCTACAGATCCAAGATCACAGTTTGATTTTAAAATATGTAAGGCGATTATCACTCGTTTCTCGACACTTGTTGCATTTCTCATGACTGTATCACTTTTGTGTAACGTGTCTTCGAGAGTGTTACATAAATAAATAAAAACCGTACGTGAAACACGGAATTTTTTTTGAAACCTTTCGTCAGAGAGTTTAACAACAACTTCTTCGTAAAAACCATTTGGTTTTGGATGCCACAGCTCGGGAACGGTCCATATTTTTGTTTTTCCTTTAAGTTTTAACTTCAGTATTTTTAATGTAATGATTCTTTGTGTTTCCATTGTTTGTAGAATCATTACCTTTAGTTTCCGTCTATATATTTCATTATCACATTTTCTTTTTTGTCGGCGCATTATCAAACTTTTCATCGTTTGAATAACCGCAATAGTATTCTTAATAAATGAAAAATATATTTCAATTTAAATATTCATAATTTTAATTACAATTCTAATGTTACTTACGGATGGCATTATATCTGAATGAAACAAACAAAAAACTTTTTATAAAATATTTTGAATTCAAAAACAACTATTTTCTATAACAATATACTAACGTCATTTGGAGCAACTAAAGTGTTCCAAGCGTCAGTAACGAGAACTAAGATAATTGACTACAATAATTTGAGTAGAAAACATAATTATTGTAGTCTTCAATTATTGCCATATTTTACGTCTTCACGCATCAATTAATTGGAGTGTAGGATAATTGTAGTCAATTAATTGCTACGTCAAGACATAGTAATAGTATTAGTCTATATTGATATGCAAAAAAAATACAACTGTATCATAGTATGCCAAGAAAATAACTATTTTGAAGTTTAAAATAAATATTTGTTGTTTGTACGTTGCTATGCAAACAAATTCTCCTAAATTTTGTAGCGTATGACAAAAACATTGTATGACGTTTAAAATAATTTGATAGTTTTGGAAAACTTTATGAACATTTAACAACTAAAATGTTGCTAAACATTTTTAAACAAATGTAAAAATCTTTTACTAGCTTAAATTGAATAAGAACTATTTACGTTTTGTAGACAAAACTACGGTAAAAATAATTTTATTTAGTTTTTTAGCGTCTTAATAGCGGGCGTTATGAATTCATAATGCCCTCTCATAACGCCCCAGTTTTTATGAATGTGTTTATATATCGCGTATCCAAGACATTATAACAACTTTATATCATTGTGAAGCATAAAATATTTAAACGATCAATCACAAATGGCTGGAAATAATAATATGTATTAAGAAAATAATGAAATAGCAGCTTTTGTTTTTCTTTAGTTTATTTACAGAAAATGAAACTATGCAAAAATAATGATGGAAAACAAACTATCTGTCATATAAATAATAATTTTCTTATTAATATCGAAATGATATAAATAATAAATTTGAACGAAATGGCTGAAAGACTACATTATCGAAAAATTTAAATGCCGTAAATGGAATTTTTATGAATAAAAAGGAATAATTTTTATTTGGAAGGGTTTTTTGTGAACAATTAAGCTTAAGTACATTTTTAATTGTTGATAAACTACTTAAAGTCTAATTAAAATTTATCTAATGAAAATTTTTTGTATAAAAGACTTCTTATACACTTTAATAATATTTTATTTTTCTAAATATATTTTCTGTCTCTAAGAGACCTTCTACAGAGAATGAATTCTGATTTCTATAGGTCTTCTAGAGACAGAAAATATATTTAGAAAAATAAAATATTACTAGTGTATAAGAAGTCTTTTATTCAAAAAATTTTCTTAAGTGCATATTGGAAATCACTTGAGTTTTGCAATTCGAAATAACTTTTCATTTTCTCTAAAATTCCTTTAGAAAAATTTTTTGTGTTTCGTTTCGAACTCACATTCAGCAGAGACGTATGTTCAAATCCCGTGTGTCTTACACAACTTAGCCACAGCGGCGATGACGTACCATATTTTAATTTTCATGTTCAGATAATTTCTAAATTGAAACTTCATCATTTTTCATATTTACTTAAGTTGAATCTTTCATCTATGATTACATATTGGTAATTGCATTTCTTTGGGATTTTTTGTATTAAATTTCTAAATATTACGATGTATGAATTTATAGGATGAGAGAATATTTCGTCAACGCTTAAGTCAACATTCTAATCAACATCCTAAGTCACGAGTGTAAAGTCATTATGGCACGAAACACGAAAAACTTTTCTAAAGGAATTTTAGAGAAAATGAAAAGTTATTTCGAATTGCAAAATTCAAGTGATTTCCAAAATGTACATAAGCTTAATTGTTCACAAAAAACCCTTCCAAATTAAAAATTCCCCTGAAGTTGTCTATATTTCCTAACCAAAAATATAGCAATGAATTGACCATGCGTCAGATATTAAGTTTCGCATTGATTGGCAACAATCGATAATGACTTTACACTCGTGACTTAGGATATTGATTAGAATGTTGACTTAAGACTTGTAGACGAAATATTCTCTCATCCTATGAATACATACAACGTAATATCTAGAAATTTAATACAAAAAATCCCAAAGAAATAGTTTTTATGTTCTCTAAAAAAATAAACAAAAACAATAAAAAATAAATATAGGGTCCGCGTTGAACCCCGAACCTTTCTCACAACCCTCAACATCGACAGTGACAACGAAATTTTTTACTGTGTTTTTTAAACATCATTATATTAAATCGGTTTAAATTATTAAATGTTTAAAAATGTATATTATAACACAAACTGTTTTTTGTCCCAATAATATCAAATGTTTGCAACCTACATTGTTTTTAAAAATTGTTAAAAATCTATATTTTTCTATGCTGTTATGTTCGCTGTTCTATAGAACAATTTTCTGGGTCTGACTCCTGCTATAATAGTGCTACAAAGCGGAGTTAAGAAAAGCATTTCAAACATTTATATTGGCTTACATACAAAACACAACTATAATCATTTAAAAAATTCTCTCTGAAATTTCTCATGTTTTTGCTTTAAACGATTTAAGTTTGTTTGTGAAGTATATTAATTACTCTAAATCAAGCATAATATATAGCATGTTATTCCCTATATAGGTTCAAAAGCAAAATTAAAACATATTACATATATTGTGACTAATTGAATTGAAAAAAACAGATTTAATTAAAACAACAACAAAAAATTTAAATAACTTTTAAAAAAATCCCCCGAATGCATTCTAAAGCAAGCTACAGACCTTCAATCAATTTGTCAATCAATTGAAAACAAACGAAATAAAATTTAGGGGATTTTTACACTAAATTTTATTTCGTTTATTTTCGTTTTCGAATTGATTGACAAATTGATTGTAGGTCTGTAGCTTGCTTAAATTTTATTAAAACAATAACAAAAACTACAAATAACTAAAAAAATCTTCGTAATGACGTCAAACGATCTTTTATGAAGCAGCTGTTATCTCATATTGCAAGAGAAATACTCAAATAGTAGTTTTTGTTTTTCTTTATTTTATAGGAATAAAATTATAAAAAATAATAATCGAAAAACCACTATTGTATGATTTTTAGCACTGCCTGTCAAAAATAATTAATTTTCTTAAATCGAAATGATAATAATTTGCACGAAAGAGGAAAAGACAGTAGCAATAACTTTAAAAAACTACATTCGGTCAATTTAAAATTCGTAAAACAAAATTTTTATGATTATTATGTATTTATGTATAAAAAAACAATAATTTTAATTTCTTTGGTATTTTTGTCATCGCCGCTTTGGCTAAGTTGTGTAAGACACACGGAATTTGAACAATGTGTCTCTGATGAATGTAGTTCGAATTCTGACACGAAACACAACAAAATTTTTTCTAAAGGAATTTTAGAGAAAATGAAAAATTATTTCGAATTGCACAATTCAAGTGATTTCCAATATGTACTTAAGCTTAATTGTTCACAAAAACCAATACGAAATTAATAATTTTAATGTTATTTTAAAAAAATGAAAAAAAAACTATAAAAAATGTACTACGTCATCAGCGTTACGACCGTATAGAGGGATAGACTCACGGCTAGTATATTATAGATTTAAGATTTATTATTAAATTTAATCGTAATACTAACAAGATTTTATAACTAAAATTCAACGTTACTTCGAAACGTATCTCCAACGTTTTAAAGTGGCACATAATGTTTTGGTTTAAATGTTATCATATTATAACATGTATCAAAATAACTTATTGTCAAACTAAAAGTTATTTTATAATCTCGGTTATTTTTTGTTGCTTGGGTAGTTTCTTAACCATGTGTTGGATTTTGCTGATTTACGAACTTGTCCAAGATATTCATAAAACACACATTTTAAAAAAAAGTTTTTTGATCTGGCTCCACAAATGCGACCGTGAGAGTTACGGTTGATTCAAACGCATTTTGTGTTTTACAAGCTTTTTTGTTGGAGCTGCTCACTCAGAAACCTCCAACTGCAAAGGTATATTTTTTGAAAGAAATTGATAAAAAAGTTTTCAAAAATTCTAAATTTATGAAGTTTTTAAAAATATTTGTATCCAAACGGCCGTTATAATGGATCTAAAAAACAGACTTTTTTCTAGTATAAAGCCTCTAGTTTTTTAACCACGCGTTGGATTTGGCTGATTTACGAACTTGTTCAAAATATTAATAAAACACATATTTTTAGAAAAGCTTTTTGATCTGGCTCTACAAATACGATCGTGAGAGTGCCGGCTGTTTCAAGAAAAATTTTTTTTTTGCAATTTTTTTTGTTGGAGCCGCTCACTCAGGAACATCTAACTGCAGAGGTCTATTTT